>JXSR01S073952.1:35059-53606 GCA_000969725.1 Ophiothrix spiculata | reverse complement strand
TAGTTTCATGGATAATTAGGTTAGGTTTCTTATAAACTTTGAAATATTAATCATACAGGTGAAATGTCATTGCCATAGATTAAAGAAAGTACAGAAAGGAAACAGGTCTTTTTGCACCCTAAAAATTCAAAAAGTTAAGGGATTGCGCAACGCGGGCGCCATGCCTGGACCGACGGGACAAAAGTGATATGATAAAGTATAATAAGATCTTCAATTTCAATGATTTTAAATAACCATATAATTTGACGTATTTGCTTTATAATCCCGTTCAACGTGTTTGTTTTCAAGAATGCAAATTCGAAAACGATATTTTTGAAAAGTATTTACCTTTTGGGGTTATTTTTGCTTGCCAAAACTGCTGCGTAATGCTACGCCGGACATCGCGTAATGATTAATAATTTGACGCAAAAAGCCGCTGGCTGTCCTACTGGCAGCGACGTCGCCTCTGCAGTCTGTCGTGCACTACTCTTACTTAACTACAACGCAGTAAGCATCTTACATTTTTCCCAAAAATTGGGCGTAAGTAAGGAACAGCGCTTGACTCGCTCGATAGCCGCATTCTCAGTCAAATTACCATTTTGTTGCCGGAGTACGGTCATTGCCAGCTCATTTATCTAAACTATAATGCAGGAGATTCATCAAAGAAACCATAGTGGAATTTCCGCTTGCTGATGCTTGTTGTTAAATTTAATCAAAAATACACACAATTATGATTATCTGTTATAGTAGATTCTCTCTCCCTCTCTCCATAAGCAATCATTTGAACATTGAAGTACAGATCATACAACAGTTCATCTAAGCAAAATAAAATTTCCCTATCTTGGCAATGATACATAATAATTGCAAGGAAACTGTAAAACATATCCCTAAACTAAGTTCCCTCGGGATATTCCGAGTTGATATTAAAGTGCAGTACAAATAAACAAAAGTTTTTCCTTTTAATACAAGGGAAATTGGCGTGTGTAAACGATCATTCGTCTGCAAAGGTCTGACACGCACTTGTCTTATTACTATTTCTATGATCATGCGCAAAGACTGCTCTTGGAAAGGATGTCTTGCAGCATCGTAAATACTTTGATCATATTCGGTCCAATTATTGAAATACCATAGAGACAGACCTGTATAAATTAAGTGACAAAGTCTAAAATCAAGTGACTACAATAATTGATTAAGATATCGATATTCCTATTTTTTTATTCGCGTCACAAAATAATCATCGTCTCAAAATTTGAATCTTGAGAAAGTTGAACATAAAGACTATTTTATGTATTCAGTGTTCTGGAGATGATTGAATTTAAAATGATGATTTATAATTTTATCCTTGGCAACTTATTAAACAAATATTTTTAAGGTCAACTCCGTTAGTCCTACAAATGTGACACTTTTAGCTATTTTCCTGAAAGATGACAATTTAACGACCCTCATTTACATAGCTATTTTGAACAATGATCTTGGGATGAAATTTATATTCATTATTTAACACTTTGCACTTTTTTCCGATTATTAGATGGTGTTCAATAGGCTGGTATCACAATTTCATTAATTATACATTCAGAAAGTATTAAAAACTGACTCATTAGGCTTTAGCTAATCTATTCTGTGTAATCTTTCTAAGATGAAAATGATAAAGGTTTGAAACAGTGCCACAATTCTAGTACTCGGGTTTCTGGATATTAAATTATATTCAATGTGACTCTACATCTACTTAATGAAAAATTCCATTTAAATTAAAATATCTCTCACCCGCTAAATGCATATTTAATCATGACCTGAATACGAAGTCTGAAGTCTAAGCTCATGATTGTCAAGATAAACAGATGCTAGATAATCTTGTCAGAGTAGAGGATTTAATAAGCATTCAATAATTCCAGAAGTACACGAGGAATACCAGAAATGCAATTTCCTGACATGTAGCAGTTTTCTTAGTATTAGAAATGCCCAATCTTTTAAGGCTGACAACAATAGATCTAAGATTAAAGCAAGCTGGCAACTTAATTTTGTGTGTGGGGTTACTATAATTATACTGTTGCGGTATAATGACAATCTAATATAAAATAGGGTTTCTGTAATAGCTTATGACCATATTAAAGATGATGTTGGCTTGGCAAATTACGACCTTGACATGTATTTTCACCTGTAGCGAAAAATGAAGTTTGTGGCATTTACGGCTCATACGGGCTGGACAACAACATATAATACCTGAAGACCCCAGCAATCCCATGTCACTCAAACGTCAGTAGCCAATGCATAAAGGTCATCGAAAAAAATTATTCTACTTTATATGATAAATGTTATACAAAATAACACAGTAATAAACACAACTATGAAATTTCTATATAACTAGATTCCCTTTCCATCACCAATGAATCATTATTACGAGTAGTATAATTTCAAACTATAAATCTTACAATAATACATCTTTACAAAATACAATTTCCCCTATCTTAACCATGTACATAATAATCTCAAGGAAACTGTAAAACATATATTCCTAAACTAGGTTCCCTTGGGATTTTCCGAGTTGATATTCAAAGTGCAGTGCAAACAAACAAAAGCTTTTAATACTAATGCAAGGGAATTGGCGTGTGTAAACGATCATTCGTCTGCAAAGCTCTGACACGCACTTGTCTTGTTAATCTTTCTTTTTGCACAACGTTGCAAATTATTGACTACTTTAAATAATTTCAACTAGAAATCACCTTAAAACATGATTGTGTTAAGGGGAATACTAGAAACATTCTTAAAATTATACTGACAGAAGGGGTGACTGAATAAAATAATTGAATAACTAAAAATCAGCGAATTTTTAAGTTCAAGGTGTGCTTGTTTTATGGTTTAGTAAAGTGAAAGAATAATATTATACTTGTATAATTTATGATGCTCCTGAACATCACTAAATGCTTATACTATAACATTATGAGTTGTGGTGTAAAAACATGAATATTTGAATAAATCGTATTAATTCTACCGTGATATTTGTCTTTCTATATTACCGAATTTGCCGGGCGAATTTGTTAAAATGAATTGACCAGCCATAGCTATATACTAATGAATTATGAAGATTTAAAGGAAATGCAAACGCCTGTGGTCGTCTCTTGGATAGAGATCCATTTTCAGTAGCCAGATTGCGTGTACGGCTTCACTGAAGTGTATTTATTTCTGACGGGTATTAATAGTGCCACAGGCGTTTATTATGATTTGGTACAGTTGCATTACGTTAACTTACAAAGCGTAAGGCTATCAATAACTTTAAGAGCTATTTAGGTTGCGTGACAACAAAATGCATCTTGGTCACGAAATAAAAAAAAAATCATGATATAAACTTTCAGATGAGGCAGCTTCATTCTCCTGTTCAATGAAATTTTACTACTTTTTGATTGGTAGCGTATTCACTTTTATATTTCTTAAAAACCGTGAGAATAATAAAGCTTGGGTGTCAATTTATTGTCTATTTCTGGCATGTCTAGTCAAAGATCTTTTCAGGTCGATGCGTGTAATTCAAAGCTTCTGTTTCCTGTGCTTTGATTCTACATGAATTACAAATTGAAGAGTGTTTTTTTTAAAGTTCACATACGTCATAGACCTGAGTAAGCTATGATCACGAAATCGCTGTCACGGCAGCGCCTGCTTAGTGGCTCAGATGATTGGATCGGGCTAGCCGGAGGTTGTGGGTTCGAATCCAGGTGAAAATCCGCGGTCTTTGACTTGCAGATTTTAGAGGAAAGTTTTTATACGATGAAGTGGTTAAAAGTGTTAGGGTTAAGCGACCATGATGCCATACCACTTGTAATCATAAGCTGTAAACCTAAACTTGTAAAAATCAAACCATTTAAAAAGTATCTGTATCACAAAACCAATGAAAATGCTTTGAAGAGTGACCTCAGGGACTGGTCAAATGACTTTGTGGAAAACATGGACACACACAATAAACCAGTAACTGAACTATATGATAATTTCACAAATGCTGTGTTGACAGCAATGGACACACACATACCGTCAAAGATTATTTCCAAACGGACCAAATCACCCTGGATCACTGATAAAGTAAAAAGGTTACACAACGCAAACAAAGAGCTTTTAACCACCATAAGAAACCAGGAAAGTCTTGACAGATTCACAAAACTGAGAAAGGACACACACAAAGCTACACGTAAATTATACCGTGAGCATGTTGCATCTGTTTGTACAGACTCGCCCAAAAAGTTCTGGTCATTTATAAAAAGTCTGAAGATCGATTCAGTAGGGATTCCAGCATTGAAAAAGGATGGTCAGCTTGAGTCTGAAAATAAATGTAAAGCTGAAATATTAAATGATCAATTCAAATCGGTATTTACTCATGAAAATCCAAACTTACCTAAGGACTCACACTTGCAAATACCTTCAATGCCAGATATAGTGATAAATGTTGATGGTGTAACTAAGTTGCTTAAAAATCTAAATCCTAACAAGGCAACAGGTCCGGATAGTATTCCTTCTTATGTATTGCGTCTTGCTGCTGAAGAACTTGCACCAGCTCTTAGTATCATCTTTCAAAAATCCCTTGATACTGGTGAGCTCCCAAAATCGTGGCAGCAAGCTAATATCACACCAATTTTTAAAAAAGGGGAACGGACAATTGCATCAAATTATCGCCCTGTGTCATTGACATCAATATGTTGTAAGGTACTAGAACACATCATCCACTCAAATATAATGAGTCACTTTGACTCCCACTCAGTGTTAACAGATAAACAGCATGGTTTTAGAACCAAACATTCAACTGAGTCTCAATTAATTTTAACTGTTCAAGACTTAGCCTATTCCTTGAACAGTAAATCTCAGGTTGACATGGTGATAATGGATTTTTCCAAAGCATTTGATGTAGTACCTCACAACAGACTTTTATGTAAACTAAACAGATATGGTGTTCAGAATAATGTACACACATGGATCAGTAGCTTTCTCAAGCACCGTGAACAGAGGGTCGTTGTCGGTGGTGAACATTCGACCTGGACCAATGTTGTTTCGGGCGTCCCTCAGGGCACGGTGTTGGACCGCTGCTGTTCCTCGTGTATATTAATGATCTTCCAGATAATGTAAAATCAAATGTTCGTCTATTTGCGGACGATTGTGTGTTGTATAGAGAAATCCGTAATGAATTAGACTCACAAGCACTTCAAGATTACTTAAATACACTTGTTAACTGGGAACACAAGTGGCAAATGCATTTTAACGCTAAAAAATGTTTTGTTATGAGGCTAACTCATTCACGAACCCCAAAGTTATTTGACTACCGCCTTGACGGCTCCGTTTTGCAAGAAACTGATAGTCATCCTTATTTGGGAGTTACAAGAACCAACAATCTTACTTGGAATAAACATATCCCAGTTGAAACCAGTTGGAAATCTCAACTGTGTTGAACTGTGCTTAACTATGTTCAACTGGATTGTACTAGGTTTCAACTAGGTCCAACTGGTATTTGTTGTAGTTATGAAATCCCAGTTGATCCAAATTGACATTTCTGAATACCAGTTGGTGTATCAACTGGATTGAACTAGGTTTCAACTAGGTCCAACTGGAATTTGTTGTAGTTATGAAATCCCAGTTGATCCAAGTTAAACTGGTATCAACTGGTTTCATTCGATACCAGTTCAACTGTGTTTACAACTGGGCGATGAAATTCCGTAACGAAAAATGGAACATTCCAGTTGATTCCAGTTCAACTGATAACTGGGTTCAATTGTTTTGAGAACACCAGTTGATCCCAGTTGAACTGAAATGAAACAAGTTCAACTGGCATCAAATGAAACCAGTTCAACTGGTATCAAATGAAAATAAAAACAAGTTCAACTGGTTTCATTTCGTGATACCAGTTCAACTGGTATCACTTCCACCAATTCGAGTAGAACTGGTTTTCTTTGATACCAGTTCAACTGGTTCCGAACGATTCAAGCTGAACTGGTTTTCAGTGTTTCCAGTTAAACTGGTTTCATTTGATACCAATTGAACTGGTTTTACTTGTCTTGTTATCACTTAAACTGGTATCAAATGATCCTACTTGAACTGGTTTCATGTGATACCAATTATAGTGAGTGTGTTTTCAAACTGGGCTATGTTACATATGGAACTCTTACCATTTTAAGTGCTAGAATAGTCATTCACCTGACAAAAATAATTCATTCTTTCATGTTAAGCTTTTATTGCACATCAAACACAATAATCTCAAACATTGCAGAAATAATTATATCAAATTTATCAAATTAAACACCACAGAATTTACATAGTCAACTATTAGGTGATATATATACGAGATGCATTATATTCATAATGTGAAAGAAACCCGACAATACAATACAGTTGTGAAGCATTAAAAAATTCCAGTAAACGAAGCTTGAGACATAAGTTGAAGTTCTAATAAATCAAACATAGTTAAAATAGTGAAAAGAAATTCCAGTTGGACTTTTTAACAAAGATTCACAGTTGGAAAACCAGTTGAACTGGTTTCAACTGGTTTTTCAGCATCCCAGTTGGAAGTGTTCCATTTTCCGTGACGGAAATTCTACAACCAGTTGGAAAACCAGTTGAACTGGTTCAACTGGTTTCAGAGAAAAACCAGTTCAAACCAGTTCAACTGGGATCAACTGGAATTTTGACCTGGGATCGACAACATCACAGCTTCTGCTAACCGAACTCTTGGATTCATTCGCCGCAACCTTTATTCATGTCCGCAATATGTCAAAGTTAATGCCTATAAAACTCTTGTGCGCCCATTAACAGAATATTCATCTACTGTATGGGACCCATACACCAAAGTACTGACTAACAAGATTGACATGATCCAAAGAAGGGCAGTTCGATTCTGCCTAAATGACTATAAAGCAAGTCACCGGGCTGTGTCACCGAAATGTTAAATTAAGCTGGAACTACCATCACTATCAACAAGACGTCAAGTCCATCGACTCATTGTGCTACATAAATCAATCCACGGTCACCTATCCTTACCTATCGGACACCTTCTACAGCCAAATCTGCGCACAACCTCACGGCACTCCAATTCGAACGCCTTCACAACTATATCAACCTCAAAAGACTGTTGGCTAATTCCATGAACTACTTTTGTTTTTTCCATAAAGCATTTAAAACTTATTTTATGACTGGTATAAGTTGGATGTTGCCTTAGTAACATTTTACCCTCAAATTTGCACCAAAAAGTGATTTGGTACTGAAACAGAGAAAAACATCTGTGGCTTTTCTTATTAGTGTATAAGAAGCCCCAGTCTATGTGCTCTAAAGTACAATCGTGTTTTAGTAGTAAATGTTAATCATAGCCGAGTAGTGTGTTGTTGGAATTTGCCGTTTTCAGATGTCACGCCTGTCACGAAAAACATGAAAAGTTTTTGCTGTGTTTTATTAAAAGGTCATGTTTTGGTGAAACATCAATATCTATCTTCTATCATGGAGTCTACATCTGCAAAGCAATAAACAAACATTCAGTGATTGCTTATTTCTCCACTATTACATCTCAAAATCGGTCACGCCTGTCACGAAGTCGAAATCCCGGAAATGTTTAAGTCGCCATTTTGAAAAAAATGTGCATGCTATAAAACTCAAACTTAAAAGACATGTTAGAATCATCATTTCCTGTCTTAATTGGCAAAAAAACGACGAAAATCTGTTATTAAGAACTTTTGTAGCAAAATTTTGGTTTTTTGGGGCCATTTTTGCCATAATGCAATTTTGCCTGATTTTCCAATCCGAAAGTGCTTTATGACGTCATAATTACGTAACGCCTCGGCCGATTTTGATGATCTTAGTATCGTTGGATAGGGGAGGATCATATCTATCTATTATTAGCAAAACAAAGATCATAGGATGTTCCGTTCTAAAATATTAGGGTGGTTGCAACAACCCTTCGGAGGACGTGTTGCAAAAATAGCTCAGGAGGACAAGGGTTAAAGCTCAGAAATAGATAAGACTTGCATAATACAGTATCAAAACTGTTTAAAATAAATCATAATCATAAATAAAGACGAAATTAAGCAACAGATCCATTGCTAAAATCAAGTTTTTCTAAGTGTGCACAAATGTCACGCCTGTCACGTCACGCCTGTCACGAAATGATTTAGCCTGTATTCTCCAAGTTAAGAGCTACAGCTCCAAAAGTGAAATGATTGGTTCCCCAAAGGAGATATACTGCAACATAAACAGGAATCAAATCTCCTGTGGGAAAGAGATAGAATTCAGCATTAAACCATATTTTTGAAAAGGCAGTGTTAGTTTGGGTCACGCCTGTCACGGACACTTTGCGTCCCCATTGTAAAGACAGCGATTGAGTTAGAATAAATTTTTCACTTTTTGCATCCAATATCGAATGTTTACTATAACATATAGGAATATCGGTGGTATCGCCTTTAGATAAAATTTACCAGCTATTCTGAGGAAAAAAAGTTCATTCGCCTGTTATAAACATTCATTTGTGCCACGCACCATTATTGATTGGAACTCACTACCTAAATACATCGCATCTAGAAGATCCCATTGCCTTCAAAATAACTTTAGAAAATTACATGTACCAAGGAAAAGAAACAAGCAAGACCCAACAAGACTAATTATCATCTGCATGCGCAACCACCCTGGCCGCTTGACTCCAACTCTGGAGTGTTGGACAGTATCCAAATCAAGATCAAGATCAAGATCAAAATCAAGATCAAGATTAAGATAAAACAGTCTCCAATAAGATGAATTTGAAACTTAAAAAACATATCCGATTCGTTTTGTTCAACTATAAATCAATATTACTATGTATACACATTGTTGTCACTTTATGATGTTATATTTGAAGTTGTATATACAAATCATCCTCGTCATTCATGGAAACAAACCAATTACAGCTATGGCCCTATGAGTAAAATAAGAAATGAATTATTACAAAAAATAAAACATTCATACAAGTAAAAACCACCTGAAACATATTAGTATAAATATTAACATACAAATGAACATTCAGAATGAATGTTGGGCATATGTTTCAGATTTCTTTGAAATTTGAAGCTTTTGATCAAAACGTGTTAGACTTAATTGTGTATGAAAACTGGAAGCGTCTCAATAGTAATTTGGTGCTAATAGATATATATTAGATTTGCGTGCTGGCATATAAAATTGATAGACTATTTGCCGACTTTATTGACACTTTCCGTTCAAGTTATACGCTTTTACAAAAGACAATCTAAAGCGGAATTATCAACTTTGAATGTCAATGTTCTTTAGAACATACATTAAGGTGAAATGTGTAATCAACTGTAACATTTTCATGTACTTTTGAGTGTTTCCATCTGTTTTGTATATCACATATATACTTCCATAAACATACCGTAAGTGTGTATTTATAGTTACTAGAAAACATTTTTCAAAAACGGTTGGAAATACATAAGGGTTTTGTTAATCACGTAACGTTTAACAAATTTTTAAATAGTAATGAGGCATTTCATACAGAAGTATTTTAATATCAATTTAAAATTTAGAAAGCATGATCGCAATACACTCTAAATGCGAAAGAGTGAAAAATCACTCGAAATTTTGAGTGAATTTGTTTAAACTCTAATCGAGTGAGTTTTGTTTCTTTAAAAGTGAAAATACTTTGCGGTAATTCACTCTTGTACCAGAGTGAAGTTCGCTCGCAGGAGAGTGGCTCGAAAACGCGCTCTTTTACGGAGTGAAGTTCTAGCCAATCAGGAACGCGGATACTCGCGCTGTTGTAACTACGAAAAATCGTCAGCGCTCACTGTTCAACATGGCGGTGGTTGACTTGGAGACTGTGGAGGAGTGACAGACAAAGGAATTTCAGAGGAAATTGTGCAACTATTTATCGGTGAGTAGATACCAGACAATAAATACCCAACAATGACGCTAATCATGTAAAAACTGGATCGATGGAACTTGTCGGTGTAAGTATTAAGTAAGCTTACACCGACAAGTTTATTGTCTAGCATCTACTCACCGATAAATTTTTGCACAATAAAACGACTAGATCATTGAGTGAACTTTCATTCTTTTGAAGATTTATTCTTATCCCTCCCATGTGATCAGCGGCGGCACCAGCATTTCAATTCTGGGGGGAAAACGGGGGACATGACAAATTTCTGGGGGGGGGCAACAATTTTGAAAAAAATAACGCGTGCGTAGCGCGCAAAATATTTGGGACCAAAAATGTAACGCGCACGTAGCGCGCGAATTTTTTGGGACAAAATTTGTTCATTTTGGCTGAAAAACGCCTATTTTAGGCAAAAATAATGATATTTAATAGTGAAATACGCGCGAAGCGCGCAAAATTTTTACATTTTATGTCAAAATGATCAATAAAAACAGGTAATTGAGAGTAATTTTGCGCCTAGAAGCTTCTGAATTTTTTTTTTCTGGGGGGGGGGCAAGCTGGGGGGGCAATTTTTTTTCAGGCCCCCCCCCCCATGCCCCCCGTGGTGCCGCCACTGCATGTCATTTTGAGTGAACTATTCATAATAATAAACGGTTCACTCATTCCTAGAGTGAATTACTATCACTCTTTCTTGAGAATGAACTTCACTCTAAAAGATTGGTCACTCATATGGCTCTTTCTAAGAGTGAAATTTCACTCTTTTAGAGTGGTTTTTCACTCTTTCATAATAAGAGTGTAATCATAAGTTTCTTTTCAATATATATTTTACATACTTTCAACACGCCTTACAATTGAATTGACAGTGCATTGTTGTATCACACTGACCTTCTGTTGCCGGGGTATTTGGAGCTCGTGGATATCCACTTTCCAACCATATAAAACTTCATGATAATAATAATGATACAGCTTTAGTATCGGCTTAATAGAAATATTATGTTGCATGTGCGTGCTATATCTACCTCCTTGTTTGTTTTGAAAATACAAACAGGATGGGAGAAAACAAAACCAAACCTTCCTCATGCATGTACGATCAGTCACTGATTTAAAGGGATGGCCCAGGATTGTCCAAAATTTGAATCATAAATATCTCATCTCTTATTTCATGCTTTCTCCCCGTCACCAGCTCAAAGAACAGGTGATTAAAACAGCAAAAAGAAACAAAATGTACCTACTGAATAGTGCAAAAAAAAACACTAGAAAGCAACATAATTCTTTTAAAAATGAGTTTATTAAAAACGTTTTACTCACATGTTTGGGCGCTAGCAACACCAACTATCTATAAAATAGTATGTGTTTCCATAACAAACCAGAAGTATTATGTTTCAAATCTAGAAAATGTTTCGCTAAATAAAAAAGAAAATCGTGAAATAAGATACATGGGGTCGTTGTTATATTTTAATCTATGTTTATTTGTCTTATCAAACTTCCTAGATACATGTGTTGATGATTCTAGACATCTCAGGGACCTCGGAGGCAAAAAGTTCAAACTATTTGCTGTATTTCACTGATGTTGTTCTATATCAAAATCAAAATTGGATACGTAAAAAGTTCTAGAAAGGTCAATAATAATTGGTGAGTCTTTTGACAACCACCCAACCGAGACAATCAGCTCATGTGACTGTCACATTTATTTTGGTTAGCCGGTGGTTACTGAATAAGAGCACGGAATCTCCCAAAGGGCTTTATGCCAGATATCCCATTTACATCACAGTATTTTGAACATCACGCGAACTTCAGATTACGGGCCTCTTCTCACGTACATCCACGTACCTTTTCAGAGTTTAAAAATCATAACGTTTTGTTTTTATAACCTAATAAACTCAATCATTTCCTCATCAACTTTCAAAAGAAAACCTCTGCAATAAGTCATTTTTGGTTTTGTCGATTTATAAGTTACAAACTATATACAAAATAATCAAATTGTATCATGTAATCCTTGAAAACTGGGCCATGTCTTTCCACACGAGAATGCTAATTATATGTGGGCCACCGAAGCAAAAGGATGCATTTGAAACCAGACCCGTAGCCAGGATCTTTTCAAGGGGGTGCGGATTTTCAAAAAGTGGACCTTTTCGATGAAAATTTTTCGTTTTGGTCGACCATAAACTAATTTGTGATTTTATCAAATTTTGAAAGAAAAAAGGTTTTCAGTAGTTTTCTTAGCATTTTGTGCAGTATTTTATTAAGAAACGACCTACATTTCCATGGTGCTTTAGGTGTTCTTTTGGACATTTAGGGAATTTTTGTGGACCTTTTTTGTAGGTTGTCAAATTTGGGGGAAGGGGTGCTTGTTTGAGAATTCGACTAATCGGTATATAGTATCTTGTTACTAGCGTCTACTTCGATTTCAGTATCGGGAGCCTTTGATGCTGCGTTTCTAAAATATAATAATTTGTTTTTATTGATTCTGTAGGCCATAGGCCAAGAACATTAGATTTCTACATAGAAAAAATAAGACACAGTTAATTTTTTCTGAAAAAAAAAGCTGTGCCTTATTTTTTTCTACCTTTTGGCTCCTATCATGAGAGCTTTTTTTCTTGGCCTACTGTACTTTATCTCATTCTAAGGCATTGTGTAATTCAAGAATTTACATTAATGTCGCTTTCTCATTTGTTGAAAAGATATCTGTCATAGACATGTCATATTTCATACGTATAATCCTATGGGCTCACAATGAATCTTTAAAAAGATACTTGATACCACTTTCAACCGTACGTGATTGTCACAAAAACTCAACTTGGAAGCAACCTACGTGATCAATCATGTTAAATTATAGGGACTTTAATCAAAGCTTCAATATAAGCCTTAGCGTGTTATTAGACTAGCAGAGGTCCTGCGTAAAATTCTACTATTTTAGGAGAAATCCCAATACACAAGATCAGTGATCAAGCACTGCTTTCTACAGGTTCCTTTATATATGAAATAAATTTAAAAGTACAGATATACTATATTAAGATTGACATTAGTAATATTACATAATACAAACATTACACAACAATATAGATAGATATCACATCAAAAAGAGATATTTGAGAATAAACAAGAGATAAACAAGATAAAGGAATCTTGTTTGTTGGTCTAGTCCATTAATATTGGCATTCAAAAAATAAGTCATATTTCGTGACAACGGCGATAAACTGAAGTTGTATCGGAACGTTAATCTTACCAATGATTAATATCGTCACGCTAATAATAAAAATAATAAAAGGCACTTGTATAGCGCAGAAATACCCTTTAAAAAGAGCCTCTACGCTTTACAAATACATAAAATACATTATACAGCTTAACAAATACATAAAATACATTATATAGAGTAAAATATTTAAACTACATTATTAAAAAATGAACAATTATATACAAGAATTGACGCCCACAACAGTCTGCTTAATAAACTACAGTAATTGCCTATACCATAAATTATGGCTGATATGTATACTCATTCTTCTATCATGTCTATGGTGACAACTTTTGCACTTACCAAATATATTTGTTAGCCTTCTTGTGGTATGACTGATATTGTACATTCATTTGAACATGTTTTGAATTTACCCAATCTGAATTGAGGCAGTTTCATTGTTACCCAACTTTAATGATGTCCATAGGACATGTCACATGCGACACCCACACTGTAAAAATGGTGTCTTGGCAATAGTAACGTTTTTTGTCACAATTTTCAGACGTGTCTATTTATAGAAACAATGTCGTGTCTTTTTGCAAGACATGTTCAAAGGTAATGTCTCTATGTAAGACACTCATACACAAATCACGTCTACACGCAAGACATTCCAGTTACGTAAGACATGTCTGTTGTCACCAGTGGGGAGACATGAATTGCTGAAAGACATGTCTTGATGTCTTAAAATGCATTTTATTGCTTCTATTTTCTTTTATTCATATATATTGTTTAAGACATGTCTTTTTCAAGACATATCTTAACAAGACATCCAAGACACCATTTTTACAGTGCATGTAAGATAGGCAATGAACAACATGTATGAACCGGGGTACGAGCCGACAAGTGCATCTTTTTGCCGGGGAAGCCCACATAATTAGCACTCTCGTGTTGAAAGACATGGCCAAGGATTAGATGCATAAAATACAATTTTAATATTTTTTATATAGTTTATAACTTATAAATCGACAAAAACAAAAATGACTTATTGCAGAGATTTTCTTTTGAAAGTTGATGAGGAAATGATTGAGTTAATTAGGTTATAAAAACAAAACGTTAGAATTTTTAAACTCTGAAAAGGTACGTGAGAAGAGGCCCGTAATCTGAAGTTCGCGTGATGTTCAAAATACTGTGATGTAAATGGGATATCTGGCATAAAGCCCTTTGGGAGATGTGCCTTGTGTATTCCGTGCTCTTGTTCAGTAACCACCGGCTAACCAAAATAAATGTGACAGTCACATGAGCTGATTGTCTCGGTTGGGTGGTTGTCAAGCGACTCGCCAATTATTATTGACCTTTCTAGAACTTTTTACGTATCCATTTTAGAACAATCAGCAGCTGTAAAAGACTGAAATCTGAAAAGATACAGTGAAATATCGAAAAAAACTACTAGTAACAGCAAATAATTTGACCTTTTTGCTTCAGAGGTCCCTGCGATGTCTAAAATCATCAACACTTGTGTCTAGAGAGGTGATAAGTAAACATAGATTTAAATACGACAACGATCCCATGCATCTTATTTGAAACTTATATAGTACTTCTAGAACTTCTGCTCTGTTATGGATTGTAGATATTTGGTGTTGCCAGGGCCCAAACTTCGAAACAAATGTCACAACTTTATTTTGCAATATGTAATAAGCATTGATTAAACATTAGTAGCAAAATCATGAGAGTTAAGAAATCTCGTTTCATGTGGACGAGGGTTAAAGGAACCAAGGAGAATAAAAGATGGGGAAGGGAAACAAATGCGATAATGTGAGTAAATCGACGTTAAATAAACTCATTTTTTAAAGAATTATGTTGCTTTCTGGTTGTTGTTTTTTAAATTGCACTATTCAGTAAATACATTTTTTTCTTTTTGCTGGTTTAATCACCTGTTCTTTGAGCTGGTGGGGGAAGCATGAAATATATAATATAGGATGAGACATAATCCGCACCGGACACAAAATAGGTACAAATTTATGATTCATATTTTGGAAAATCCTGGGCAATCCCTTTTTAAAGGGATTGCCCAGGAAAATTCCTGGGCAATCCCTTTTTAAAGGGATTGCCCAGGATTTTCCAAAATATGAATCATAATTTAAAAATTTAAAAATATGTGTCTATATGCCTTAGCAGTGACTGATCGTGTGCGTGAGGAAGGTTAGGTTTTGTTTTCTCGCCATCCTGTTTGTGTTTTCAAAACAAACAAGGAGGTAGATATCATAATAGCACGCATATACAACACATATTTCTATTAACGCGATACAAAAACTGTATTATTATTATCTTAAAGTTTTATATGGTTGGAAATGGATATTCACGATCACGAAATCCAAAAATTGGTTTTCAATGTCATATGATCCAATTGGACTATGCTCTTTTAAATCTGTATCTATGCCTTAGCAGTGACTGATCGTGTGCGTGAGGTTAGGTTTTGTTTTCTCCTCATCCTGTTTGTGTTTTCAAAACAAACAAGGAGGTAGATATAGCACGCATATGCAACATAATATTTCTGTTAACACGATACTAAAACTGTATCATTATTATTATCATAAAGTTTTATACATGGTGTCCCACAATAAAACGCAACGAACTTTGACATTTTATTTTGAGAGAACAGAGCCCAATGATGAGCAAACGTTACAATAGCACTATAGAATAGACCATTGGCTTTTACAGGATTATTGATTTGTTTAATTTGGACCTCTGAATCAAAAGTTATTGCACATTTTGTAAAAATGTTGATGGTCTGATTTGTTAATATGTAAAGTTTCACTTCTGGTGACGTCACAGGGCACACGTTGAATAGAAAAATGCTAAAACATCACATGATTAGGGGAAGCATCCCTTGAACCCATTTCATTACATAAGGACTCAATTTAATGATGATCTGCTGATATTAAGCAGGTTGTTGCGTCCGGTTTTGTCAACCTGTTGCGTCCCCTTAACGGGTAAGATGAATCGTAAGGTCCTAAACTCATTTGTCTTTAGTTTTCTTCCGAGATTTCGGTTAAAGACTTATTATTGATTGACACCTTTCATTAGAATTTTTTTCGACTCTTTTGGTGGAAATTGTATCCTAAACTACCTGATTCTTGCACTAGAAGTAACAAGAGTCAAGATATTTGAGAGTATCAGGAAGATCAGTAATTGAAAATTTTGACCCTTTTAGGTAAAAATTAACTTAAAATACCACTTAATGTTAGGTACAGGTTAGGTAAGATTGATTTGGATTAATTGTGCTCCAGTTGCTTGCAGAATTCTCTTCATTTAAATTTTGCATTTCTTTAGCTGAAAGTCTAAACACTCCAAATCGATTGATTGATTGATTTAAAAGGCCTTTTTAAATTCTTCATATGTTTGGACTGGAATGGTAAAATGAAACGGGACAAAACGCATATTGTAGAGTAGTTTCTCTTCTTTTGAAAAACATATATTACTATGATTTAATCTTTTGGAAACTATTTTTTATTATTTTTCATTTGCTCGTTGCATTAATATTGGGACAAGCTGTATGGTTGGAAAGTGGATATCCACAAGATCCAAATACCCTGGCTACGGAAGGTCACTGTGATACAACAATGTCCTGTCAATTCAAATTTGAGGCCTATTGAAAATTTGAAAATATGTAAAATATATATTAAAAAGAAACTTATGATTATTGAGATCATGCTTGCTAATTTGTAAATTGATAAATTCTTCTGAATGAAATGCCTCATTACTATTTTAAACATTTGTTAAGCATAGTACGTGATTAACAAAGCCCTTATGTATTTTCAACCTTCCCCTCACATTTTTGAAAAATTTGTTTTCTAGTAACTATAATACACACTTACGGTATGTTTATGGAAGTATGTGATATATAAAACAGATGGAAACACTCAAAAGTACATGAAAATGTTACAGTTGATTACAAATTTCACCTTAATGTATGTTCTAAAGAACATTGACATTCAAAGTTGGTAATTCCGTTTTAGATTGTCTTTTGTAAAAGCGTATAACTTGAACGGAAAGTGTCAATAAAGTCGGCATATAGTCTATTAATTTTATATGCCAGCACGCAAATCTAATATATATCTATTAGCACCATATTACTATTGAGACGCTTCCAGTTTTCATACATAATTAAGTCTAACACGTTTTGATGAAAAGCTTCAAATTTCAAGGAAATCTGAAACATATGCCCAACATTCGTTCTGAATGTTCATTTGTATGTTAATATTTATACTAATATGTTTCAGGTGGATTTTACTTGTATAAATGTTTTATGTTTGTATTAATTAATTTCTTATTTTACTCATATGGGCTATAACTATAATTGGTCTGTTTCCATGAACGTCATGCAAGGGACTTCATATTATAGATTTGTACAAATTCAAATACCGTATAACAGCATAAAGTGACAGCAATGGGTATACATAGTAATATTGATTTATAATTGAACAAATAAAATAATTTGTTTTTTAAGTTTCAAATTCCTTTTAATGTGGAGACTGTTTTATCTTAACCCTAACATTTTTTACCACTTCTTCGTTTAAAAAATCTCTTTTCTCCTAGATTCCCTTTGGCTCGATCCAATCATCATCATATCAAGCTATTAACCATGCTCTGTCGTGGCAGCGATTTCGTGATCATAGCTAACTCAGGTCTATGACGTATTTGAACTTTTAAAAAAAATCTCTTCAATTTTTAATTCATGTAGAATTAAAGCACAGGAAACAGAAGCTTTCGAATTACAGGCATCGACCTGAAAAGATCGTTGACTAGACATGCCAGAAATAGACAATAAATTGACACCTAAGCATTTTTATTCTCATGGTTTTTAAGAAATATAAAGGTGAATACGCTACCAATAAAAAAGTAGTAAAATTTCATTGAACAGGAGAATGAAGCTGCCTCGTCTGAAAGTTTATGTCATTATATTCTTTTAATTTCGTGACCAAGATGCATTTTGTTGTCACGCAACCTAAATAGCTCTTAAAGTTCTTGATAGCCTTACGCTTTGTACGCTAACGTAGTGCAACTGTACCAAATCATAATAAACGCCTGTTAGTGTAGCCGCAATTAGTATCCCGTTATCATTTTGAGATTATTTGACCACATTTTGGTCATAGATAGAGTAGACACCCAGGATGAAGAAAAGTTAGGGTGGCAAAAATGTACCTGTTGCAAATAATTAATATGGCTCTTAATCCAAAATGGCCACCAATACGCATTTTTAATTTGTAATTTGCTTCATAAAACAAAATTTTGCACTGCAGGTTAAAAGATTCAATTATTTTTGAAGTCACTAAATACAAAAGAAACCATTTACTACTTTACTTACTTACCAAAAATCCAAAATGGCCGCCAAAACGACATATTTTAATTAACGTTGATCAAAACAGCCATTTATATGTTTATTTTCACAATCAATCAATAGAAATAAACAGCTAGGCAGCAAAAAGATGAAATTATCCTTAAATTATATTAAATAAACACTT
>JXSR01S073951.1:72155-85482 GCA_000969725.1 Ophiothrix spiculata | reverse complement strand
CGTCCGCGTATTGAAGCATGGTACAATTTACTGACATGGGCATATCATTGACATAGCATAAAAATAGGAGTGGGCCCAGGATACTCCCTTGTGGAACTCCACAAGTAAGCATCCTGGTGGATGACTCTGCTCCGTTAACATGAACAATTTGAGACCTATGGGATAAATATGACTCAAACCATGCAGTGGATTTAACTCCCAAAGCTTTCAATTTCTCACATAAAATGTTATGGTTAACACTATCGAAAGCTTTTTGAATGTCAAGTAAGACCATACCTGTAAATTTACCTTCACCCATTTGATCTCTTATATAATCCTGGAGGTAAATAAGACAAGTATCAGTAGAATAATTTCCCCGAAAACCAGATTGAAATTGGTAAAGAAGATTGTTTTCAGTGAGGTAGTCATTTAATTGTTTATAGACTGCCTTCTCCAGAATTTTAGATGGGATAGACAGGATGCTAACTGGCCTATAATTTCCTACCTCGAGTCTACTCTTCTTTTTAAAAAGAGGTTTAACTTTGGCTGATTTCATGTTAGTTGGAAAAAACTCTTTCTTGATAGACAGGTTGATAATAAAAGTTAGATGTATAGATATGTATAGACTGTATAAAATTACACCAAACACAATATTCTGTAACGATTCATTTCTGACTTACTGAGTATGTTCTCCAGTGCATCTTCAAATGCACTTGCATCAAATGACACTTCAGTATCATTTCTCTCACCAAGTTCTTTAGGAAATTCAGCACCTTGGTAACTAGAAACTTTATCCACAAATGTCTTTATGCCACTGGTCACTGATTCAAGGTCCGTATTTTCTTCAACATTGTTGCCACATTTAGTACTGGATGTTGACATAGAGGGATTTCCTGAAGCTTTTTCTAGCATCTTGTCCAATTGTTCAGGGGTAAGATACAACCAGCTATCATCTGTGAAAAAATTAATTTTGTTACCGATGTATACGAGGGGGTATCAAAAAGTTTTAAACTTTGCCCAAAAGGGATGGAGCTATATCAATGAAATTTTGTCAGAATAGGTACTTGTCTTTATGTACATTTTGGTGCAGAAATGGTCTCATAAGTAGTTTTACTTTCTTTAGGAGGCCATTCATGTCATTTACCTACCCGCTTATTAAAGGGACTGGCCTATATCCTGTCCGCTGATTTTCTGACTATATATTTTTTTCACATGTATCAATAGTACATGATTAAACTAACATATATATATCCAGTAGTTTCCGATGAATTTGTGTAACAGAGGAAAAAAATGAAATTATTTACCAGCTGTATTTTCT
The DNA here is from genome assembly GCA_000969725.1 of Ophiothrix spiculata. Taxonomy (NCBI): domain Eukaryota; kingdom Metazoa; phylum Echinodermata; class Ophiuroidea; order Amphilepidida; family Ophiotrichidae; genus Ophiothrix; species Ophiothrix spiculata. Next base: position 84,185 of record JXSR01S073951.1, on the reverse strand, counting down.
GTCACCGGCGACAAAAAATGGTTGAAAAAGTGTTTCTAGTTTCAAATCTTAAAAAAGATCTTGTTTCTACACCTGTGATGGGTAAACAAAATTATTTTTGATAAAATTGTTTCTCTTTTGATATGTATTAACTTATCTCCAAGAGCTTCATTTGATCTTTTATCTGGTAAATCCATCTGAGGTACAAATTTAAGATTTAGAAAACACTGGACAGTCACATCATCATCACATATAGATATATTGCAAATCAATTCGCTGTCAATTTGAGCCATTTCTGTGTAAAGTTTTGCAGTTTTTTGGATTTTACGTCACTTTTAAGCTTTATTTAAAGCATTTCCATAAGTTTTTAATTCTAAGTGGAATCTAGGCTAGTCCCTTTAAATATATGCATGGTGGAAATTGAGACATGCAAGGATTACAGGGCCCAGTAAATCTTAATGACACAACCAAAGTTTAGTTGTTTGATACCATAGTAAAGGGTTTCTTCTTTCCATTGATACCAAACTTATGGAAATCGATGGATGAATGACGTCACAATGACGTAATAAATCATGGCTGACCTGAAAATGATGATTTTCATTAAAATATAAAAACAGATTTTTTCAATATAGAGGAATCCTACAATAATGGTCTGTGGACAGTCAGTTAAAAGTCGGAGAAATGTGTTACTTAGCATATTGACTATGCAGAGATGCCTCAAGTATCTCGCAATAAAATAACGTTCCTCCCTTTATTTCTTCTGGGAAAAGTTTTAAAACTTTTTGATACCCCCTCATATGCAATGAATGTTGGGTATCAGTTAGCGTGTTTATACTCATCACCCATCACCCATCAACCATATTTTGATCCCCACCAAATTGGTCGACCAACCTGTTTCTACTACAATAAAACGGTGAATTTTTTTGAGACCAATGATTTTCACGCACAGCTTATTTTTGAATCATTTCGTTTGTTTTTACTTTCGCGCACTTGGATATTTTAACATGCGCGTTACATAAAATGCAACAGATTCAATGATAGAGTGTAACCACAACAGGTCATTGTTAGTCTTGCACGCACTACATCCGTGTGTGCTTTATAATGCAACTGTCAGGTTCCACAAATAATACAAGTTAAGCTGGTAAAGAGCTGTATGATATGACTTTTTCTTATCACATGGATGATTTCATATGTGTGTTGCTCTGGCATAATGAGCGGAAAGTCGCGATTTTTAAAATTGAGTTTATGGCATATTGTAATTCTCTATAATCTCAGCTTTCGAATGATATATAACATGTCATACTTTCTTTCTACAATTTTCATTAAGAGATCGAAATACCAGGCAGTCCACTCAAAATCTGGCAGTAAAAAATTGTCGCAAATCGATTTTAAAGTTCCTGTTTACTATAGTGTCTAATAGCAAAACGCGATCAATTACTCGTGAATAATTACACTTCCCTGCGTAATTGACCTTCAAAACGCGAGATATAAGTTAACACTGATGTATTTATGTGTTTTAAGTCAAAAAACGAAATTTGATCTTTTCATCATATTTCTACTTTAGCAGCCATTTATTCAAAATCTTCAATCGCGACTTTCCGCTCATTATGCCAGAGCACCACACATATTATAAGTAATTTTTGAAATCTTATGTGGTACACAAATGTCCTTTCTAGCTATTTACACATGAAATAGTTCCTACCTTGTGATGGTGGCAGACTGTTTTCAGCATCTTTCCAAGCAGCAACATCACAAGGCTGGGAGTTGAGAATATCAAGGATCTGTCCACCTGCAGAATTGCTGTGATCTCTGTTGATGGATAAATAAAATATGCCATTAGAATATTTGTGACCAAAAGAAGACATCGGGACCTTCCCATCATGCCTCGCTTCCAATGGGATTTTTTGTATGGGTTGTGATGAGAGGGTTTAGGGATGAAACATATCTGAAATGCAAAATTGAGATGAGATCTGATGATTGTCCTGTTTCAACCCTAAACCCTCACATTAAAACCTGTAAAGAAATCCCATTGGAAGCAAGGCATGATGGGAAGGTCCTGATATCTTCTTTTTTTGTGACCCGTCATATTGAAAGGTACCTAAAGGTCGGCATAGTAAATTACAAGATACAAGCCATTGAAGCTGAGCATAGTTAAAAATCACATCCAATGGCAATGTCGAATTTTTAATTTCATCAGAAACATTACCTTAGAAGTGTATTCTACTATATTAATTAGGTTCCAACATCTGAAACATAAGACAAATGTTTTAAAAACCGAGATAAAAAATCCTTTCTCCATTCAAGTTTTACCAGTACAGAAACTTTAAAATCGATATTCTCAGAACTATAGTTTTCTGCAGCCCAATGCCTTTTGCCAATTTGGATGTAACTTTGCAATGGAACATCCAATAACCAAAAGCAAGGTGTTATTTTAAAACTTGAAATATAATCTTTCAGATGAGACCAAAACATAAATTTTCATTTTGGGACCCTTTAGGTACCTTTCGATATCATGACCGGTCACATTTGACAACAAGGTTTTTTGTTAGTACCATAAATGACCTTCATAGCTGACTTTACACCCAAACACATTACAGTTAATCAGTGGTCACAAATTAAACACAAGTCAGAGGGGAGGATGCCAAGTGAGTTTTCAAATTGGCCCATATTCCAGAAAGGTGTTAAGCTAAACCACGGTTTATCAGGACTTCAACTGTCCAGGAATGATACATATTATTGCAGTTTTCAAGTGGAACAGTTCGATGAGCCGTGCTGTTGAGGAGAATTAAAACCGGCGTTTAGCTAAACTCCTTTCTGGAATACGGGCCATAATGTATTATGGGAAAAACAGCCATACTGGCTGTATCAAAATTCTTTGTACCCAGGTGTGTTTGATTTTCAAAAAAATATTGAAAATATAAAGAGTTTAATAGTTTCAGAGTTCTTGCTATCATTGAGTAGTACAATATCTTGGCTTTATTGTCTGAAAGTTTGAAGGCAATAGAACACTGTTTCCAGGACTTATGCAGTCAAGTTAGCTCAATCGGTAAGGCGCTCGCTTGTGGTGCGGAAGGTCCTGAGTTCGAACCCCGCTGGTGCCAAAAAAGTTGAGTGTGCTTGAAATTCCCTTGGACAAGGAACTAACTGCTAATTGTCTCGTGGAAACCCGTACGAAACTCGGGGAGCTGATCCGGTGAGATGGTACGTATGTGGGCTGATCAAGGTTCAGCGCCCCTAGAGGTTGTCGCAGAACCTGAAATGATGCTTGGTGTGGAATGGAGCTTACTTGGGCCACAGAGGTCAGCGAACACCTGTAAAGTGTGCAGAGGCCGAGTGGAATTACAAATCTGGGAGGCATAGTGCACTATAAATCCCCAGTATTTTTTATATTTTAATTTTATGATCATTTACTGGATGATCAATGCAATCACAGTTTTAACAAATAACACACACACAAACCTTTGTCTACTGATGCTATTTTCTGTCACATTGTGTCCAAAAAGGGCGGTTAACGCTAACTTATAAATTCAATATTGACAACCATAAAGATGTTTTATTTGGTACCATAGGATTGCCAAGAGTCTTTCAATTGGTTCTTATCAAAATAATCACAATCGATCAAGGTGTTACATGTTTATGATGTCATAAAGTAAGACTAATTTAAAAATTGTGATTTTCAAGAAACAAAAATGTGAAAAATCAACATTTTGCTAAAAAAATTCTAGATATCAGAATTTCATGGATTGATTGCTTAAAAGCACCAAGAATAATACTTTTAACATTTCTTGGAAGTTTCAGCACCAGAGCATTTTGATATTTTTCAAAATGGTGAATTTAAAATATGCCTAGTGACAACCATAAATCCCAGACCCGCACCTGAATTTTGACGGCTTATCCTTCCCCTGTTTGTGGGACTACCCTCCAAATTTTTAAATCAGAATGACCGCAGTGGAATATTATAAATATAAATAAATTTATAGTTGCCATAATGCCCAGGATTTTGCGCACAAAACCTTTGACCAGCCATATCTCGAGAACCATTCATCATTTGCATATATTTTTTCGGATTTATATTTTACATATAGATCTAAAGAACTTGACAGGCATTGCATTTACCGCATTTGACAATACGGTGTGTTACATATTGTATACTTTCTTTCACACATTCAAAAACAGAGTTTGAATACATAACTGCACATTTGTTGGAAAACTTATGACCTGAAAATGTTCTTTACCGTTACACGGTGATAATGAGCACTGAACTAATTAACTACATAGGTACATAGCAAAAAGTGTGTGTGGTGCATTTGTATATGGTCCAGGAAATCGGCCATTTTTATGGTTATGAAAGATCGAATATCAAAGGAAACATAGATTATTTATATTGGATGCATTAGACACCTATAAAAACATGAATTTTTCAGAATCTTGGTCGTTTGATATAATAATTATGTTTTTGCCCGTATTTAAGCGTGCACAAACACTTTTGACAGGAAGTGTATGACACCAATACGGTCCTTGCCAAGTCTACTATTTCACACTATCTGATTAGTACACATCAATAAAAATAATTGATCATAAGCCTACTATGGGAAGTCATAATCAGGAAGTGGCTAATTACGGGAGGTAAGAAGGAGTAACTTATTGTAAGGCGGAAAAAAAAAATGTTGTGTTGCCCTTTTTGGGGAAAAAATTTAAAATTGGGTCAGTCCGTCAGGATTTTTTTTCCTGAAGGAGATTTTCCTGAAGGAGATTTTGACCTTTAAAATCTCTAAAAACAAAACAGTTATTTCTCACATGACACCATAGATTTGTTAATTTAACAGTTTTATTATTAATAGAAAAAAACTGTTAAAAAATGATTTTTGTCGAATTTAGGGTCGGTCAGAAGAGGGCAACACAAAATTTTTTTAAAGGCCTAATTGCATCACTTTGACAGCTAATTACATAAATGGCCCATGAAATTATACTCACCCTGACATAGTACTGGTAGTTTCTTGGTAAAATTTCTTGGCTGAATCTAACAACTTGGTGTGTAACTTTGAACCCTCTAACTCCCCCTGGAGAAGAACATTAGATAGATAGATAGATAGGTGAATAAAATAAGCCATATCCTTAATAAATTTGAATTTCATGGCTGTTCAAACAGAAGCATTGTCATTAATCTGAGTTACTTTGTAGAATCTAGAAACAAACGTCCAGGGTTGGTTTTCTCAATCTATGATTCTATCTTATTTTTTGAAATGTTGCAAAAAGATGCCTTTTTTGCTAAAAATGGGCAATAATGGTCACATTGTTCCTATTTTGGGCAATATTTCCCCAAGTAAGATAAAAATAAAAAGAACTGAGAAAACCCACCATGGACAATTGTTTTCTAGATTCTGCAAAATCTCAAAAATTACTCAAGCTAATTTTAACGAGGCTTGCCAGAAAATTTCGGTGCCAAATATACGTACTTTGAACCCTGCCAAAATCATACATTTGGTCAGAAACCAACATCACTATATTGTCTTCAGCATGTCAATCTGCATCTAAAAAAAGAGCATTGTTGTATAGATTTAGATAACAGTTGCCGAGTATTAGGACAAGAATTTTACATCCCTAAGGGCCCTGTCAACCCTTTGTTTTCAAAAATGGTTTTGCTCTGTAACTCAGCAACTGATAATTAAATTTGAATAAAAGTATACATATCTAGGAGTGAATTTTCATACTGAACATGATGGTCAGGTCATTTATGGACCAAAGTGTGAAATTTTGGCCGTAAGGTCCAAAAAGCATGTTTTTGACTCAAAATTTGTATGGGAAAGCTAACTAAACCTTTCTTTGGTACAGTTTTGAACTGTTTTACTTTTTAGAACCTAGAAAGCAATATCTATAAGGAACACATTTCTCAATGTTTCAATTTTTTTCTTAGGTTTTTGAGATATTGTCATAAAGTGGTCCAAATATGTCTGTCCACCTGACCCTAGGTCCAAAATTACATATTTTGGTCCAAAAAATGACTCACCATCATGTTCAGTATGCAAATCTGCTTCTAGAAATATACTTTTATATAAATCTAATTATCAGTTGCTGAGTTACAGAGCAAAAAATATTTCTAAAAAACGAAGGGTTGACAGGGCCCTTAATAATTCACCAACTTACCCTAAAATAGCCTTTTTCTTGCAGACTGTTGAGATAGCGCTGCCACCTAACACCGCTGGTTCCTTCAGCTTTCTCTCCATTGACTCCTGCAGCACCAGAAGAATGGCATTTTGAACACAGCATTTCAAACCCATGTGCCTAAGTAAAAAAATGTGAAAAAGATTTTGAAAGAGTTGAAAAGATTGGTATAAAAATGCTGAACTGACATAATTCAGGATGCAGTGTCTCAATATCCCGGTCAAAAACCTGGGAGGGTACTTAGTACAAAAGTGATTACAGGGATGTGCCGCAAACTTGGGTAGCAAAATAAGGCTGTCTGGTATTTCAATGGGTCCTTTTTCTTTGCAAAATGTGGTATTTTGATGGGTCTGTTTTCCAAAATTTGCGCCAAAATGATTTTTTTTTCTAAATTTCAAACAAAAATCAGAAAATTTCCCCCAAATTGGCATTAATTTTCGGGGAAAATTTCATTTTTTGTATAATATCGACTCAACATTTTGGGAATTTGGTATATGGATGGGTACCTTTTTCTTAAATATTGGTATATACATGGGTGGTACTTCAAATTCCCCAGCGGCACACCCCTACCAAAACCAAAATTGAGTCCCCCCCCCCCCCGGGTCAAAAACACACTGGTTTCATTTTCTGTAGCAGTGTACAGATGTAAATCTATAACCAATCAATAAATATTTAAAAAAAAAAAGAATTTTCAGCCCCAAAATTCAAAATTTTAGGAGATCAAAATTCTTAATATTGCATGAGTTAATTTACAGGGATGCATGGAGTTTTCTTCAAGCTTTTACTTAAGGGGTGCAATGGTGGAAATTTGCAACAGGTGATGGGTAAAATGCCCCAGGTTTACCAATACAAAGATAGAGACCTGGAACATTTTTCTTACGATTTTCAGTGAAATTGCTGCAGGTTCTAGAATCCTTAATAAAAAAAAGCCTGCCATAGATTGAAACCCATACCAATCCTGATTTTTTTTTCATTTTCAATTTTACATATGTATCGAGTTTACTAGTACATTACAAATGTTAGGGCAATCTACACGGACTGCATATCCAGATGCATGCGCATCTCCAAGATCAAGATCTGAGATCCGTATCTCCGATTTACACAGAGTGGTGTACAGCAGATCTGGATCTGACGACCATGTGGCCACAGTCTACTGCAAAGCAGCTTGTAACAGAGATGTACGTATTCATCTGGATTTGCACTTCCGTGTAGATTGCCCCGTTATTAATTTGATTACTCATCAGGTCCAAAAATGATCAGATTTGAACTCCGACAATTCACGGAATGTGGAAAAAGAAGAATCTTAGGGGTGCACCATTAGATTTCCAGGGGGGGAACTGGAAGTTTTTTGGAAAAAAAAAATTCCCCCTCCACAGGCAGAAGAAAAAAAAACAAACCTGAACATGGGTACAGGTAACAGGTAGAAAAACAGTAATTTCCAGGGTGAAAAAAAAAATTGCTCCCGAATGGGGCGCGAAAAAAAAAATCAATCCCGAACCCAACTTCCAGCGCCCCCCTGGAAATCTAATGGTGGCCCCTTATTCAACTTACCAGCTTCATACCCAGATCACACGCCTTATACCTAGGGTTGGACTGGGCGGGGATTTTCCAACCACTTCTCTGATCAGGATGGAACTTCTGCTGGGTTAGTTGAGCATAAAGGCAACGGGTAAATTTGACCTGAGTATAAAAGTCGATAGAAAAATTCAATCAATCTTAAGTAGCATAAAGAGTCTTATTCTGGAAAATCCTCTGAACAATGGGAAATTAAGACCAAAACAAGATCAAGCCAAGCAATGATGTAAGCTCATTAGTCCCTGATAATCAAAGATGAATAAGGTATTCAAACACGCTACAGAGTTGACCAACAACGATACATCCATGCGTCTGCGTATTTTTATTGCGCGAGGGTGGCTTTACCTTTCAACAACGAAATTATTCATGAAAACATATGAATTAAATTCTTAATGTTCTCAACTAACAGATAGGCCTACTCATCTTCATAAAAATACTTAGGAGAATCTGAAGCAAAGTGCTGTAAGTTTGTGACGGTTTGTTGCTTTGACGTTTTCAATTGTTTCAGAGCACCGGGCTTTGTACGTGCTTCAAGTGCCCGGCGCGCGATAAACAGTGCGCCAACTTATGTGTTCTGCATAAACGCACTTCCATAAACGTTGTGGCGTGCGTGATGCGCTAATTTGAATATCAACTGTGGATTCATCATGAATCAACAACGGTACGCTCCTGTATAAGGAGATACAGTGAGTTGTTGAAACCAAAATAAACTGTAACCCAGCCAATTCTTTTCAGCAATCAGCTGTCAGGAATTTAATTATAAGTATATAATAAGTATATAACTGATATATTACCTGAACCGTAACCATGTCCCCTGGAGCAAAGTGTTTCATCGTTCTACATGCCTACAACGAAATATAAAGACACAATTAGAGATTTAAAAGTAACAGTAAAAGGGTATGGTCAGGGTATAGTTCCCATCTCTCAAAACTCTTATAAAGGCCCTGTGTCTAAACACATTTTGCTCCCATGTATTTGCTCAGTGTAGGGGCAAATGTCTTACAATTGATTGTTTTGCACTTATATTTGATGGCTCACCCTGAAAAAAGACACACGTTGAGACAGAGCACTTTTCAAGAAACTGGTGAAAATAGGCAGCAAAAAGTAAAGAAAATAATAAAAATTTCTAGCAGATTTGCTGTTGTAAAATTTGATCGCTTTGATCATTTTCAACAAGTAAGGTGTCGTTTTAGGTCGGTTAACTGTGCCATTAAGGATAATAAGTTGAGTGTGCTTTAAACTCACAGAAAGAAGGAACTAAATTACTGTCAATTGTCTTGTTAAAGGAGCATGGTCCGATTGCTTCAATTTTTTTTCAAACTTTTTGAGATTTTGTTACCAAAATATTGCTCATATTTTTCTCACAACCCATGTGAAATTTCTCGGCTGAGTTATGTTCCGTTTTGGAGTTACAAACGAAAACGTGTCTAATTATGATAACCATAACTAATTTTACACAGTAATGTATAGGCGGCTCTGAAATACAAAATTGCCCATAGAAAAAAAACGGTTTGACTGATTCAGCTGAAATTTGAAAGTTAAACTTATCTAGTGGTCATCTTTTATATGACACTGAAAACTTAATTTTGCAAAATCGGACCAAGCTCCATTAAAACCAATATAAAACTCGGGGATCTGTAACACTGACTACAGCATTTATTAAAATCTGACCTGATGAACATTCCAAGCATATATAGAGGTAGCACTATAAATTAACAAAATGAGGGAGACATTGTACAATTTTACAAATCATCTGTACTTTGATTTTAACATACACGGCTTCATCTATAGGCCAAACAATAATTTCTTGGACAATGTAAATAAAAATGCAGGGTTGGGTTGGCATTTACAAACAATGGGCCCTGCACTCTGGATTTATGTTTATAGTGTCCAATAAATTATTGTTTGGCCTATTAAAAGAAATATTACCTTCAAATCTAACGGATCTCTGTGGTAGAATGCCTGTACAGCAGGAGAGATGAGAGAAGGCTTGTGCCTTAACACCACCCCAAGTCTAGCTGGGATGTAGCAGTGTGTATAGTGCCAGTTCTCTCGAATCTTCTCAGGGAATCTGTACAAAGAACAACGCTGCTTTAAAGGGACTGGCCTAGATTATTCCCACAAATTTTTACCTACATGTTTTTTTTACTTGAATTGATAGAACATGTTTATAGTAATATAACCTACAAGTGGTTTTCCATGATTTTGAGGTATATTGGAGAAAATTGCAATTCTTTACCTACTTTAAATTTTTGCCGCCGACACAAATAATGGTGTGAAAACAGTGGTTCTAGTTTGAAAACTTTAAAAGATCTTGTATCTACACCTGTGATGGGTAAATAAGTTATTTTTGATGAAATTGTTTCTCTTTTAATATGTATTAAATTATCTCTTTGTTTGATCTTTTATCTGGTAAATCCATCTGAGGTACAAATTTAGGATTTAGGAAACACGGGATAGTCCAGAGACCCTAGAAATAGTCACACAACCATCAAATAATGATCTATTGCAAATTAATTCTCTCTCAATTTGAGCCATTTGTGTGTGCATTTTTGCACTTTTTTTGGATTTAACTATACTTTTTAAGCTTTATTTAGAGCATTTCCACAAGTTTTTAATTCTAAGTGGAATCTAGGCTAGTCCCTTTTAATCATCTGTCATGAATGTGGGAATGACAATTATTGTGATCTTAAACTTGGTGCACTAAGAATTAGAGAATAAAAGATGGCGATTTCTTGTTTTGCCTGTCATCTATCGTCTCATAATGGATGGGCGTACATTATTTTGAGTAATGGGTGCCCCCGCAGGGGGTGCCCATTACGAAAAAATAATGTACGCCCATCCATTATGAGACGATAGATGACAGGCAAAACAAGAAATCGCCATCTTTTATTCTCATTCTTAGTCACAAATTTGAGTCACTTATAAACCTAAAACGATGTAAATTATTGCCAAAAACTTTAAACATTAACATTGGAAAAACATACACCCCTATTCAAACATAAAATATACCAAACCCAGTAAAGCTGTTCGCGCCGGAGGTGTGCGTATACATGCATCGCGCCGTGATTTTGAACGCGCAGCTCCTTGCGTTTCACGCTGAACGCACTGTCATCTATCGTCTCATAATGGATGGCCAAAATTCCATATTAGGAAGTAAAAACGCACTCAGTGACTAAGAATGTTTTGTAACAAACAAGCACAGTCACAGTATTACATTTGATATAAATTAATCAGGCTTAAAGCAGTATCTTGACCAGTCTTGGTTGATGTCCTTGGGTTTATTTCAAGAGTGCATTAATCCATTAAAAGAAAGATATGTTATGAAAATGGAGACCAAAATCAGAACATTTCCTAAAGTTGGTTGTAAAGTTGTCTTTAGGGAGTTCATCAAAACTCAACTGGTGGGTGATCACCCAACAATTGGTCTAGTTGTGAACAATTGAATACGCTAGTGTAAGAAAACCCCAACTCCAATAGCTCCCTTCTGTTAATTATACTTATAAAATATAAATGCATACAAATCTCTGAAAATGCTTTCACATCACTAAAATAGCATTTCCATGTCAATTTCCTAATCATAGTGTCACATTTGACCTTGTAGTTGACTTTTTTAGACATTGTTAAATAACTGTTCTAGGATATAGTTGCAGAGGGGATCTCTTGGAGTTGGGGTTTTCTTGTACTGGCTGTTTAAATATAGCAACTATGTACTATAACAATTATATAACAATGTCCAAAAAAGTCAACTTCAAGGTCAAATGTGACACTATGATTGGGATATAGACATGGAAATGCTTTTTAGTGATGTGAAAGCATTTTCAGAGATTTGTATGCATTTATATTTTGTAAGTATAATTTGCAGAAGGGAGCTATTGGAGTTGGGGTTTTCTTGCACTGGCCCAGAACAGACGGTTCCAGACGGTTAGTCGCAGGGTGAGTTTTGAAGTGGCTCCTAGGCTTAGTAAGATCCATAATAAATTGATTAGAAATTCCACTGCAACAAAATAAGCTTTGATGGGGTTCAACAACGTTGAATGACACAGTTGCTTGGAGGAAATAAATTTAAAAATAACATGTTTCTGATCCAGCACAACTAAACAAGTCTCTATGAGGCAAACATGAAAACAAACATTTTGGTTTGATCTTGAACTATGTTCCATGAATTTAAGGGGTGTAAGCACCTTACTTAATGTTATGCTTTTGCAAATTTATTTTGTACCATAACTTTTGAACAAAGTGCTTAAAGCAAATAAAAGTATACATTTCCAGAAAGGAATTTTCACAGGGAACATGATGGTGATGTTGATTTTT
>JXSR01S073951.1:22441-37207 GCA_000969725.1 Ophiothrix spiculata | reverse complement strand
TTCGAACGCGGGACTCAAACCCGGGACCTCTCGCATCCCAAGCCAAAGTCAAGCAATACCAAGCCACGGGGCGGGCGCTGCCTGGCAGCGATTCGGTGCCTACATATATCTCCCGTCTGTGACGTTATTGGACTTAGACTATTTTCTTGATTTTATCCGATAGTACTTTTTAGTACTAGGTAGCGTTAGGGTTAAGATTGAAAAAAGAAACACTTTTTTCTAATGCCACCACCATAAACCATGCAAAAATTGCTGCTATGTTCCAATTAGTAGAATATGTAATTTGGAACCTGTGGACTACTTATTTAGTGTATTTTATGAATAAATGAATAAATCCAATTATACTTTTCTGGAACAAAGTCAAAATATGTGACCATTCACCATAAATCTCACCCTACGTACGTTAACATTGTTTTATTTAAATTACAAAGCAATTACATTATATATGTGGGCTGCTCTGGCAAAACGAGAGGAAAACCGCAAATCTACATTTTGAATAAATGGCATCTGAAGAAAAAATAGGGTGAAGAAGTCAAATTTTGTTTTTTGACATAAAATGCATTCATGCATAAGTGTTTACCTGTTACCTAAGTTTTGAAGATCAACTTTTCCCAGAAAGTGCAATTATTCACGGTGAATTGATTACATGCTGCTACCATAAACTGTAGTAATCAGTATCTTTGAAATCAATTTGCAGCTAATTTTTATTGCAATATGTTTAGTGGACTGCTTTAGATTTCAATCTATAAATGAACAATGGGGAATGAAAGTGTGACATATTATATATCATTCAAAAGCTGAGACTATATAGAGAATTAAAATATGTCATAAACTCAATTTTGAAATTTGCGACTTTCCTCTAATTTTGCCAGAGCACCCCTCATATGTATGTAAAAGCAATAATTAGGAATTTTAAAGTGTTCATACCATTTTCAAAAATTATCATCTTTCACTTCAACTACAAAATGCTTGAAAGCTAACAATGTCTAGATTATAGTTGAATTAAATGAATTGTAAATGTGAATAACATGAAACTTTAAGTTTTTCACTATTGGTCACCAGTACAAAGATAAATCTGATTTCTCGTGTGGAATAACTGGATGTTAACTATGATGGGTCACAATTCTTTCTGAATCATTAAGAAAGCAAAATTGACATACGGATCGTCTTTATTGCAGTCTTGAAAGAATGGCATTAACAACTTTTACAGGAATTTGCTTAAAAATCATTGAAAATTGGCTAATTTGCAGGAATTTGTGCCAATTGTGACAAAAAATGTGTTGCAATTCCTGCAAAATCATGAAGAATCTCATGCCTGCACATGTTACATGTTCTATCAGACAAGTAAATTAGTTGGTTGCTAACATTTAGGCCCGGTGCAGACCCCTCTATCGTATAGAATATTTTGCTTAGAATATTCTATGCTGACGACAAAATGACGTAGGTCATCAAATAAAACACAGTCTTATTCGATGATCTACGTCATTTTGTCGTCAGCATAGAATATTCTAAGCAAAATATTCTATACGATAGAGGAGTCTGCACCGGGTCTTATGCACTCATTAATGGGGTAAGCTCCAATAGAACTGGAATCTGCATCAATGTACATTTCAGGAATGTAGATTGTGATAGATTGTGTCTACACTATGATGCATTAACCAGATGTGGACTGGTATTGCATATTCAACTGTGCATAATGCATGAATATGTACCTGTGCATCATAACTCAAGTGCCCTACAAAGTTGCCCGTCAACTCGTTGGGCATAAGGTATGCACATGTACCATCCATCATATGCACATCGATGTACATTCTTTCCAAACTCATGTAGTCCATCAAGAAGGACCAGAGGTCTGAGGTCGAAAACCGAACAGAGGTGCCTCAGGCTGTTGGCTTCGCTCGCTGCCAGTGGTCCTTCTAGACAGACTAAACTCATGTGGAGCTTGCCCCAATAACACCCTGTTGAACTCTGCATACCTCAGAAGTCCTAAGTGTGAATTTGTATGTATTACACACTGTGCAGGACATGTTAAATTAGTAGGGTGGGTGGGTTGGAAAAGACAGTTTATATTTTGTACGGGGAAAATAAATAAATCTTACTGATATTAGATTTTTGGATGAAAATGTAATGTACAATGTTAATTCATATGAATTAGATTACCTTCTGTTCAAGACTACCAATTGAAAGAAAACAAACCTCATATCAAAATTCATTTTATGAACTATGAAATAAAGCTTGTGCATTCCTTTTGGCAATCTAATGAAGCTACAAAATCTACACTAAATGTGTTGGGTTTTTTCTGGGACACAGTTTTGATTGACACGGTGTTTCCTAGATGTGTGCTGAATGATGACACAATTAACTGTATTGGCAATTGACACTCAATATTGATTCGATCTTGGGTTAATAATTAAGTTCATCTTAACAAAACCAGGTTGTGAAAACACTTACTTTGACAGTTTCAAACGTCATGGTCAAATCTTTATCCTCGGAATGATAGTATATTTTTCTTACGGGTTTGTCGAGTATTGCCAACAGAAGGCTTACTCCTATCCAAAAGGCAATGAAATATATGATTAAAGGAGCTTGGTCTGATTGCCCCAACTTTTTTTCAAAGTTTTTGAGATTTTGGTACCAAAATATTGCTTATATTTTTCTCATAACCCATGTGAAATTTCACAGCTGAGTTATGTTCCGTTTTGGAGATATATAGGAAAATGTGTCTAATTATGGTAACCATAATTTATTCTATACAGTAACGTATAGGAAGCTCTGAAATACAAAACTACCCATAAAATCAAAACCATTTGACCGATTAAGCTGAAATTTGAAATTAATACCTCTTGAGTGGTCATCTTTCAAGTGACCATGAAAACTTAATTTTGAAAAATTGGACCAAGCTCCTTTAAATGGCTCCCCTCATCTCAGTTCATCCAAATAGCTTCCGGAATCTTCCTCATGTCTCCATGTCTGTCTCTTTGCCAATAACTTTAATACTATCCCAATCTATGTATATAACATGGTTGTTAAGGGATACCCTGGTCACATAACCTTGTGGCGAGGTTAAAACCATGTGTTTACTGTTTACCGACTGGTGGTTATGTGACCATAGCATTAAGCATCGTCTGCTATGGCAGATTTGGAGGGGAGCCACTTTATCAATCATATTCTAAACGAGAGCGAGCCCTCTATTGGCAATACTCGTCCAATCCACGAGAAGGATATACCATCATTCTGAAGATGAGAGTCGATCCATGATGTTCAAAACTGTCAAAGTAAGGGTCGCACTGTGGCTCGCCCTCCACAAAAATGTGTTGCTATCAAACATTTGGTTGTAAGTCACCAAATAAATCTGATCGAATAAGAAGTAAAGACCGGTAACACACATTTGATGCTGGTTTAATAACTTTACCTTGTTGCAACTCAACATATATGTGACATTTAGCGTGAAGTTTAATCTTTATTTCACTCACTGTTGAAGTTATTTTATTTGGAGTCACACGTCAGTTTTACGTCTGACCAATTGTTTTGTAGCAAAAATTTGTGAGGAAACCAAGTTGGCCTGTGTTTTCACAACCTGGTTTTGTTAAGAAAAACTTTTATTGATGTTCTATTTCAAACCTAATGAACCCATTCAGGATGATTTTGTCAGTCGTAAGGGTTAGTCTGTCATGTGAGTGCAAGAAAGTCGTATCTGCAATGGCTACCCTAAGTTATTTTTATTTTATACTTTGTCACAAGAATGTCAAAAATTCCTCAAAAATTCCCGTCTTATGTCAGTGGTTCTTGAAATGGTTCTTCAGGTGACACCATCACCTGAAGAACCATTTCAAGAACCACTGACCCAAGATTGGAGATTTGACAGTGTACATTCCAAATTTATGACAAATGGCAGCTATTGCAGATACGACTTTCTTGCATTCACATGACGAGTCCTAATGTCGTTGTGTGCTGCATGGTTATGCAATCCCGATACACACAATCATTTAAAATTACCATGATGAGTTTGCCTTCTCTTATGAACCTAAACAGTATTTGTGTCTTACCGTCACTATCGAGCCATATTTACTTTCTGCTATAAGTGGAAACACATGCAAAGGTCATATTTCAAAAAACCTATTAGTCAACAGAAACAATGTTTTATTTGAACATTGTGACTACTGGTTAAGTGACTTGCCATCACTATCGACGCCATAAAGTTTCAAAAAACCTATTAGTCAACAGAAACATGTGTCTTATTTGAACATTGTGACTACTGGTTAAGTGACTTGCCGTCACTATCAATGCCATAAAGTTGGCAAATTCACTTTCTGCTATAGGTGGCAATATATGCAAAGGTCATATTAAAAAAAAACCTATAGTCAACACAAGC
This sequence comes from Ophiothrix spiculata, assembly GCA_000969725.1. NCBI lineage: Eukaryota > Metazoa > Echinodermata > Ophiuroidea > Amphilepidida > Ophiotrichidae > Ophiothrix > Ophiothrix spiculata. The sequence goes on along the minus strand of JXSR01S073951.1, from coordinate 32,835 downwards.
ATGTGTCTTATTTCAAAGCATTAAGCGTGTCTTATTTCAACACTATGATTATTGGTAATAACAACCAGCGGTCAGTGTCACTGAAAATGCCACAAATGGGCTAAAAATGAAAGAAAAAATAAAAAAAGAGGAAATTTTACACACCAGGTTTAACATCTAAATATAAAGGATTATCAAAAGCAATATAATATGGCATCCCACTTTCAAGAGCAATTAAACTGGAGACCTATTGCGGACCAGGCTTCCCGGCCAGGCTTGCAAGAGACAGTGATAGACCCATCATAACCCATAACCATAGAGGAGTGTGATCTGAAACTACTTAGTCTCAAGTTCTGTCGCAGTTTGTTTGTGTTTTGAGTGTGAATTAATTTGCAGTGCTAATCTACAGGCATCCATATCGAAAAGCTAGATTTTCAACACTGAACACTCTAACTCTTTTGAGGTAACTTAAATATAAATAACACTTTGTCAGGCACCTTTTGTTTGTCAGATAATCCTCTTTAATCAGATAATCCTCTTTGATCATTTAATGCCTCTAAGGAAAGAGTGAGTTTTGCTCAAGTAAAGAGAAAAAAACCCAGCTTTTCTGTCTAAAATATCTCCTTAAAAGTGGTAGAGCGCTCGCGCTGCAAGCGAGAGGTCCCGGGTTCGAGTCCCTGTTCGGCCAGGATTTTTTTCTAATTATATGAAATCCTGGCCTGTTTGTGATTTGTCTTATTGTAATTAATGTTCTAGTGTACGATGCGTATTTCTCCATTTCTTTATCTGATTATTTATTAGAAATACGGTAGTATCAGTTCTGATCTCGTATACTAGTGTGTATCGTTATAGCTTTATATCCTTGTACCTATGTTCAGTTCATCTATCTCCCAACTTTAGATATATATAGTATATTAGATAGATGGTTGCAGCAGGAATGCTCCTGAACTATGGGTTGTCTCGTAAAATACTGTTTATATGTTTGTGTTGTACCGGAACCTTCTAGTTCTAAGACATGAGTTCTATACCTTAGACTAGGCAAAAGTACAATATACGCCCGCAACCGATCCCCACAACTTTGCTAGCTATTGGCTTAATCTGCTCAAGACGACAGGCACAGGCTGAATATAAGTATAGTCATAATTATGACAATAACATTATTTGATCACTCATTTTGCCATTCATAGAGCTCATTTATAAATTTACACCATTAGTGACAAGATGGATGATTATCTATGTGAATTTCTGAGTTATATGCTGTTGCTTTTCATTGTGCAATTAACTGAGTATTGCAAGAAAGTTATAATGAAAATACAGTATATTGGCTTAGACTGCCTGCCATGGACTTAAGGCTAGGGTCAACCCATCATTTTACTCTGTAATTCACCAACTCTGCTTCATGAGCAACATAAGAGAATATCGTTTCCCCTATAAAAAGTCCTTGCTAGAAACACACATCTTTAGTCATTGCCCAATGTGGGTCTAAATGCATAACAATTATATGTGAGTTTGTCAAAATGGTGGGTATTTACAAGATACATATTCTGTGTTCAACGCTCAAAACAGAACAATAAAATTCAGACTGTCACAATGGTTAATATACTTGCAAATCAACTATTGATCATAAAGTCAGCGTGCCCCATCGATCTGGGTGGTGGTGTATAAGACCAAGGGGGCAAAGGATCAGGCAAGCAGCACATTGATCAAAAATTGGATTTGCCAGTGCCTTTGTCTTTGATTAGTATAGCCTAGTGGTTAGAGATTAATCAAATATATAAAGGAGCAGCGCATGGGATATATGGTGTTATATACCGCATTAATAAATTTAACAGAGTTGATTGGTTAAAACATGATCACATGATTTCAAAAAGCTATAACCAGATCAAGGAAAGCCCTAAATAGTACTTTTAAAAGTACTATATAGCGCTAAATAGTACTTTTGAAAGTACTATTTAGCACTTTTGAAAATATTATTTAGCGCTGACGGCATTTACCTTATACGCGAAGCAACTTTTACGCACGAAATTACGCGTGCATCGCACTAATACGCACAAGCTATTACCCGCAGTTACCTACGCAGACATTCTTTGCAAGCATTGTGTGAGGGTATTTTTAAGAAATATTTTTTTACTAAATCAAAATTTTTGGCACATAAAATTTACGTAAAAACAAAAATTTATTCATGCGGTATATAAAACAAATATATACTGACTTTTTCAGATCTCTGGATTAAAACTATGAACCTTCAGTGACTAAAATTTTGCTATTTTACTTCGGGCTCACCCCTTGGTATAATAGCAATTTTAGTCACTTCAGGTTCATAGTTTTAACCAGAGATCTTCCAAGTCAGTATATAAACTCCGCATCATAAGTTCTTACCCGTGATTTGGACACGCCTGCAAGTGAATTAAATGAACGTTTTTATGGTAATTTTTGGCACACAAACCAAGTATCATCAATTTGTAGTCAGAATGTATCAAGTTCTTTAACATGCGATACCGATTTGCAAAGATTGGATGATTTTAAAAATGTACCTCTGAATCAAATTGTTGTAAATTCCTGAACGACACACTCAGGGTAAAACCACAAACACCATGACTGGCTACCGTGAGTAGCTGGGATCAATAACACTAGGACTCGCTCCACAGCCGGGCTATTCAATTCATCGTGACGGCACACGGTAGCATTATTGACCCGTTGGCAGCCGTATTAACAGTAACCACTGGCCCTGAACTCATTTGTACTGATAATAATCTCTGAGTGTATTTGATCAAATTACAACAATGGATTTCAGAGGTAATTTTTTAAAATCATTCGTTCTTTGTAAATCGATATTTCATGTTAAAGAACTTGACACACTTTGACTACAAATTGAATAGACTTGGTTGTGTGCCAAAAATTATTAGGAAAACCATCATTTAATTCATCTACAGGCGTGTCGAAATCATGAGTAAGAACTTATGATGCGGAGTTTATTTGTATACTATAAGCTACTGACATAGGTATGAACCGATTGCCAACCAATTCAATACCTGGAAAAGAAATCAAGTCATGCATCGCTAGCTCGATCACCAGGACTGATGAGAGAAATCTGAGATATCGGATTGAACGTTCCTGGAAGGAGGTTCGTTAGTATCGGTTGCATTACCTGTCTCAGGTGGGGTTCTGAATTCTGTAAAAGCAAGCAAGAATACACAATATTTCAGGAAGAGAACATCCTAATGGTGCATTCAGAGTCCAGCGAATTAATCACTGCAACATCACTCGATATGCAGTCTTTATACAGGCTATGAGAAGAGCGCTTTAAAATTTCAAGACTGCGTATCAAGCGATGTTGCTGAGATGAAATCGCTGGAGTCTGAACGCACCATATTTCTTACTAACAAGACACTGGTAGCGTCTGATGCTTGCAAAGACATCAACATAAATTAAAAATTATTATAATTTGCTAGTGTCTATTTAGCATCTTCAGAGCATCTAGTATAATACCCTGGTCACATAACCTTGCGGCGAGGTTACGATGCGTTTACGGCATCATACTGGGTAGAATTCAGCGGACACCTAATGGACACCGCCCGGTGGCTGGATACCAGTCAGGCCGGACACGTCCGACCGGTGTCCATGAGCCGCGGAGATGACGGAATTAAGCATGCCGCAAGAATTTAATTCCAAGTTAAAACCTTGCGGCTTGCATAAGATGTCTTCAGTTGTGGTCTTATAACGACCGGAGACTGACCTTGCAAGAGCTCGCAAGCATTCACCGGTGTCATATAGATGTCATACCAGACACCGGTCAGCGACTGCTGGTAATGTGACCAGGGTGTAAGCCATCTATGCTACTTGCAACTTGCATAGTATGTCCTGGTTTAAGGTTTTGATGGGGTTTGACATTCATGGACACATTTGTCAAACTGTCAAGCTTTTTCAGTAGTTGCTTTGACTGCTCAACCTAGCAAACAAAAAACTATCTTATATTTCAATTGTGCTTGTCAGTACCTAACTATCACATCAAATTGAGTTAATTAGTGCATAAAATCAAAATATACGGTTGAAATTCAGTAGATCTTTCCATTTTCTGACTTTTATTGACATACGAGGGGGTATCAAAAAGTTTCAATGATCACCCAGAAGAAATGCAGCCAGGAGCTTACTTTTATTATGCCACCTTTGAGTCATCTTTGCATAGGCAATGTGCAAAGTTAAACATTTCTACCACTTGAAATTGACTATCCACAGCCCGACATTGTAGAGATCCTCTTTTAGCCAAAAAATCCATATTGTATTTCGCTAACAATCAACATTTTCAGGTCGGCCATGCTTCATTACATCATAATGGCGTCATTTGTCGACCGATTTCCATATTTTGGTTATCAATGGAGAGAGGAGATCCTAACCTATACTATGGTATCAAAATTTTGGGCGTGGAGGTTGTTGACATCTGTCGACACCTGTTTAGAAAGTATAAACGCCATTGATATCATTTTTGCACCATAATGTACACAAAGAAGAGTTACCATCCTAACAAAAGTTAATTGACATAGCTCTTTTCCTTCTGGGTGATCTTTAAAACTTTTTGATACCCCCTCATACTTTTGAAGTTGGCAATCTTAATGGACAAAATTAAGATTTATGCCATTTATTGCAATTTATTTTGTTAATTGCCAAATTCAATGTTGTCAGATTATAAATGGGTAAGGAAATTGAAAGATCCAAATCCATGAGTCATCATGTGAATTCTTATCTGCAATAGCTGCCATTAAATTTAACATAATGTCACTACAACTTGAAAATTTTTCAAATTTTCCTTCTATACGCCATTGTCTTCAGACTGGACACTGTAGTTTTTAATTAATGCAGTTATAGTGCTCACTGCTTTCTAGCACTCGCATGCTGCAGTATCATCTTGGGTCGATTTCACTAACATTTATGATGCATCGTAGCTACGGAGGGTTAAGCTTGTAACTACAACTAGATATTACAAAGACATGAAAACCCTTCGTAAGTGCTCACCGCATCATAAGGTATATGAATTATGCATTAGAAAAATTGAACACTTTAGTAAAGTTGCGTGTGGTCAAGAGGTGATGGATTTTGGTCTTACGATGGGTTAATGATATATTTTAACTTTAGTGAAATCGACCCCGGAATAATCTACTTTTATAAATTTCGTTAAGTGCCTAAAACAAAACAGCAAACAACTGCATGGGAATACACAGCAGTGCAAGCAATAAAGCTTACTTTTCAAAACATAATCTTGTAAAATTGGTAAGCAAAACAAAATCATCATGATTAAAAAAAATGTTGATATTCAATTGCATTTGCCAGAAATGAAAACCAAAAAGAAAATGTCAGCATTTGTAACCTGTAAAGGACGGCATCATTTGTGTGTAGTCATATCTTTAAATTTGATTGAATGAACCAATTTTACTTAAATTTTCAATTACAGACAATGTTTGTGCAAAGAATTTACTGTGGGCGGGCAAATTGTGGCATACTGACATACACAGACTCAATGTTATGTCTCTCAAATCTGTGATGCTACACTGAATTAGTTAACCCTGAAAATTGCTACAGGTACCATGATTGCTACAAAGCTAAGCCATGCACATTTTCCTATTAATATGTTGACATTCTGAAGTATTACTGTTTAAGGCGTTTGGTCCACGCGCCGTCCACGCGTACCAGTACGCGCTAGTTTCCGAGTAGGTAAGTGCCGCAATACGCATATACTATGAGTAGTGTTTTGAAGCTAAAAATTGCCATATTTTATTATTTTTCTCACAAACTAAGTCGGTGACCCCCAATTTTCATTTTTTTATTTGTAAGAACATACTGTGCGCAACTTTTGTGAAAAAATTAACAAAAATGCTCGGGCAGATTTTTTGAATCAACACTAAATAATTTTACTTTTGCCATATTTCCCATAGACCCCTGTACTAATTTTTCCCCTAAAACCTCCAAAAATGCTGTTTTTAAACCGACTCTCATGCAAAAACGTGTCCGGTGACCCCCAATTTTTATTTTAAAAATCCGTTGTATATCGATAAAATATCATTCATGCCAATTTTTACTAAAATTCTTCGGGCGGATCTCTCATGGACCAAACACCTTAAGGCCAAGTTTCCAAATGATATTTCAAGCTAAAGTTTCATAGGATATTAATTTTATAATATACATGTAGTGTTGCAAAACAATGCACAAGAACCACTGTCATGTCAAATTACAACCACAGCTGGTTGTGAAACACTGACAAATAAGGGGGATAGATCAAAGAGGTTTCAGATTTTGTTATTTTTGTACAAAATGAACCAAATAAGAAGAGTGGTGGTAGATCCATTTTAAGATCTAAAAAAAAAAAATCAACAATAGGTCCACCAATCTCAAGACAAATCTGGGCAAAATCGGTATACAAATCGGGAAAATCTTGTCATTGTAGTTTTCTTTCAAGGCAGCTGTATGATTTTTTTTAAATGTCTGAATAATCAAGTCTATATTAAAAGGACTGTTTTCCTCTCTAAGTATCTTCAACTTTGCTTTTGTTATCTTTATACATATTTTTTGTTGGTCTTCAAAATTACTTGTTGATAGGAACATGATTAGAAAATTACAATAACATTTTGTCCAAACTCCGAACAAATAATAGTTGAAAAAATGCAGTGGTTGCAAATATTTGATGCTAACTAGTTGAATATACTCTATAAACCTTGAAGTATGCAACAAGAAATCAGACTCTGTTGCAAGATCCTGAGCATATCCCTTGTATTCTTCAACATTGTGAACTTGTTGTTTTGTATTGTGTAAGAGACTAGTAATGATTGATTAGGATTGATTAAGGCCAAATCACTGCGTATTAATATATTTTTTACATGAATTCTTCATAATTTTGGTATTATTTTGGGCTAATTTTGTTGCTAACACATGGACAAACATTGTAAATAAATTTATTTGAATGTTCAGCAAGATTTGGTACCTTGTTATGATTCAAGAAATATGGACTAATTTACTTCACCGTATGAGCAATTGGTTTTTGTGCGTTAATCGGCTACTTGTTGCATACTCCAAGGTTTACAGAGTATAGAAACAAAGCGGTAGCCTTGCAACCTTACAAACAGAAAACAAGACCTAATTTTTGAATTCCATAAAATCTTTACATGAAATCAAATTGCTTTAAAATAATTTGCATGTTTTAATTTTGCAACTGAATGCCAGCAAACTTAAAATTTTGTAGGATACAGTACCTTTAATTAAGTTACGATGAATAGATCACTACGACACTACACTGAAGATACCACATAGTTTGAATTAGGAGACCTGTCATTAAAATCTGCCAGGGAAAATTATTAAAGTCTGTGTCAAAATTTCTTGGACAAAATTGATCATGTAACCTCAAAGCACCAGTTGCCAGTGCATATGCATGCAATAGGGTTATGTATTCTTGATTTGTATTTACATCATTTGAGGAATTATGGTATTGAGTTTAATGTAACAAACTGTGTGCTAAAGCTGTTAAGATTTACAAAGTCAGAGAGGGCTACTAGTGTACAAAATAAAGTCGGATTCATGTTCATCGCCAGAGTACTACCAATGCTGTACACAACTGCACAGGTAGTAACTTTACATGTACTTTGAAGTAACAAGCAGTTTTCTAAATGTGTACTATTTCACAAATAGCGTATTTATATGACATACAATATACAAATCTTTTATTCCTATTTATAACAAAATATTAATTTGATGAAACTATATATCATGGCCTGGGACTAACGAAGTTATATTAGTCCCAAATCATGGCTGTTTTTATATATTAATAGACCAAAACAATGTCTTTTGATTTTCAAGAATGTCAACATATATTAATCAACATGAGCAGGCTTGTGTTTAAAATTGATTTTGAGTCTGGTGGGGAAGGGGCAGGAAGGAATTGAGCTTATCACTGTTCAAAAGTTACAGGTAAAAGTTATTATCACAGCAGGCAAATGCATCATATTTCTTGAAAAGATCATGATTATCAATTTAAAATTTTGACTCTTTCATGCAAACTGGTCAGCTTAATTTGGAATTGACAATTGGTAGATTTTAAAGGGTTCGTTGCCAGACAAGTTTTGAACTGTCAAGCTTCCATCAGGATTAGCTCTGACTTCTTCAGGACAAATATTATACTTTGGTGCATGATTGAGGTAAAATTATCATGTGAATATGAGAAAGTGCTAAAGCTGTCATTTTACATCTATTTGTATTACATACTGTATACAGTGCCCAGTTTTGGGATAGTGCATGGCTCTGAAACCAAAGAACCATTTTACCGACATAATGGAGACAAATTTAAGTTTCTTTGCATTTTAGCGACAATATTCTAGCGACAAATGTTAAATAAATATAACATATGACAGCCATTTCAGAAATGAGTTTCTAGCATTCACATGACAAAATATTTTGTAGAGGGTGTAAGATTGATAAATGAAAGTGCCAAGTTAGCTGATTCATTTGCAGTTCATACTCACTTGTAGAAAATTGGAGAATTCATATGGCTTAAGAATTCTTATGGATTATCCTATTGTCACCAAAAAAAGTATTAACAATTTAAGGTGGCTTAGCACAGATGGAATTCCTCTATTTATTTTTCTTATTTTTTTGACATATGGTGTTTTCATATGTGCTGATCACATTTCTGAAATAAAAAAGGGGGTCACCGACTTAGTTTTTGAGAAAAATCCATATAAAAAACACTATGTTTTACCTTTTTTTACCATTGACTTCTATGGTAAAATCAAAATAAATCAGACAAAAACATGTATAATTAAAAAACGGCTCTATTTTTTCTCTTTTTCACATATGTGTCCCATCATATCTAAAGGTACCTTAATACCGGCATAGTAAATTACGAGATACGGGCCATTGAAGCTGAGCATAATCAAAAATCACGTCCAAGGTCGAATTTCTAATTTCATCAGAAATGTTACCTTTGAAACGTAATCTATCATATTAATCAGGTTTCAACATCCAAAACATAAGACAAATGTTTTAAAAATCGATATAAAAATCCTTTCCCCATTGAAGTTTTACCAGTACAGAAACTTCAAACTTGATTTTCTCAGAACGATAGTTTTCTGAATCAGACCGATGCCTTACCAATTTCAATGTAACTTTGCAATCAAATATCCAATAACTAAAAGCAAGGTGTCAATTTAAAGCTTAAAATATAATCTTGCAGATGAGACCAAACAATCAAATTTCATTTTGCCACCCTTAAGGTACTTTTCGATATGACGGGTCACATATGTTTTGGTCCTTATATAGTTCTTCAGAAACCTGTAATAAAAAATATGGTCACCGACTTACTTTTTGAGATGTAAGCAAAATAAAGCAAAAAATTGGCATTTTTTTAGCAATGAGTAACACCTTAAGCACTGTGCGCTTTGAGACCTGCGCCGTCAGGAGTAACGCGCATGGTCTTATGCGTGAATATAAAAATGACGCACGTGTAAGATCGCGTTTTATTAAAGCGCAAGATACAGTACGCCAGAAAGTACGCTAAAAGCCCGGGATAAATACTTTGAAATTGTGTCCAACGCCGCTGATATCAGCTCACTCGTGTCCAACACCGTATCTGTGCTAGGCCACCTTAATACTTACTTTCAACTATTCTGTCCACTCTGGCTCTATCATTTTGAATGTACAAGGCTGCTGCAAGAAAGGCACCTCCTCCTAACACCGTTATAAATGTTGCTGAAAAGAGGGCGTACTGGAGGCTCATCATCTGAGCGTAAGCATCGGAAGTATGTGACCACAGAGGGCGTATTTGATCTGAAAGCTGATAAATAAACAAAGTAAATAAGTGACGATTGGATTATCTTCCATTGCTGCTATGAGACAAGGCTAATTTGGAAAGGAACGATTATGGGTATTTTCACAAAAATTCGAAGGTACATTAATTGTAACAATGAGGCAAAAAATTCAAACTGGCTAACTATCAGTAAAGCATGTTTCAGTTGTGAAATTTCACATAAGATTATGAGTAAATATGGGAAACATGATACCATACCAAAAACTCCAAAGTTTCAAGAAAAGTTGACGCAATCAGTGTAAGTTTCTTTACATCAGTACTAAGAATACATTAACTATATGAGTGGTGCTCTGGCAAAATAAGCGGAAAGTCGCGATTGAATATTTTGAATAAATGGCTGCCAAAGTAAAAATATGGTGAAATGATCAAATTTCGATTTTTGACATAAAACGTATCAATGCACTAGTGTAAATCTATACCTCGCGTTTTGAATGATAATTATGCCGGGAAGTGCAATTATTCACGGGTAATTGATCGCGTTTTGCTATCATACACTATTGTATTCAGTATCTTTAAAATCGATTTGCGACAATTTTCTACTGCCAGATTTTGAGTGGACTGCCTTGTATTT
>JXSR01S073951.1:3596-14345 GCA_000969725.1 Ophiothrix spiculata | reverse complement strand
ATTTCCATCCAACGACGTAACAAATTAGTCTCGTTATACAACATTTTAGTCCTGGGTTGGCACTATGACTTGACGTAAGTGTCAAGTCATGGAAAATGCTATGTAGTAAAACTGCCATTTAAGCATGTCTGTACAGACCATCTGAGGACAAAGTCCACACCTCAAATTCAACCAAAATATTGAAGCTGTTCATAATTTTTTTAATTAGTAAGCTCCTTGAGAGTCTTGTGCATCCTATGATATGTGGTTTGTAAACATTTGGTATCAAAATGTGTGATTATTGGGCCTAAACTTGCCTTGTATGTTGTAGCATTGGGTTTCCGAATTTGACAACCTCAGATTTGTTTACGTCCAGATTTTGGATGATAAATTTCATCTTTTGGTTTAAATTAGGTTTGTAATGATTCTACACTATTAAAAGATGTTACTTATGCTGAGTGGATTTTTTTAGGCTTTTAATTTTTCAAATATTTCATGTCAAAACTTAGAAATCTTAAATGGCCGAAGTGTTACACATTATTCCTGTGAACTAGGACCTATAGAAATTACAATACCCAATGATAAAAGTTAATGATGGTCCATGGTCACAGCGCTGGGACTAAGAGTTAGTGAACTTGCAATATGTTAGAAAGACAATAAATTAATGATATATATGATAACGGAATTCAGATGACTATATATTTATCACTTTAAAGCAATACAGGACAATTATTTTACAACAAATTGTCAGAACTGTTGAATGTTCAGTGAACTGGTGAAATAAATGAATGTTAAAAGGCAAAAGTAATTTAAGTCATTTGAAGTATTGTATACCGAGTGAGTCAAAAAAACTGCAATAGTTAAATAAAAGCCATATATTAAGAACACAAGGTGCCATGAACATGAAATGTATATATCTAAATAGATCACAGATTTACCTTTAAAATGGTGAAAGAATGATGACAATTGATAAAGGCGTTATGGAGATACACTTATTTGAATAGGAAGGCATAAAAACAGTTCTGTCCAACTGTCGTGCATATGTTTTATTCAATACGTAGGACACAATTATGACATACTCTTTTCTCTTCGGTTTGGGTACGTTGAAAAGGGCCGTTTGAGCTTGGTGGCCCTGAATATTCAATATTCCGTTGAACGTGGACTGGGACACATGTGGCAGAGGTTTTCTTTGCGAGCTCACTTCGGGATCCCTTGCCTGACGAACTCATCGACGTTTCTCCTGCTTCTTGCCGTTCGCGGTCTTCAAGATCTCTATTTATTTAGTTTATGGACTGTTCTTGTTCTTTTGAATTTCACCTGAATTCATAGATGGTGGATGCACATGGTACACCCGATTGGGAGAATGCACTCCGGAATCTCCGTTTCACTTTTGCATGAAATTTGGTGGTAAAATAAACCCCAGCAATAACAGCAGGTTGCTCGTTTGTGAACTGATCTTGAGGCATTTTAAACAGTGACTGATTGATAAGCTTTGCCTTCTAAGACAGTTCCCAAAACGTGTCATTTTGCACTTGGGAAGACCGCCTAAATTTTCTTTTATATGTAAATTAATAGATTAAGAGGAGATTTTCACTGGAGCAAGGTAATCGGTTGGTGTTATTATTCAAGAGGTGCATGCACGAAATTCAATTCAATATTAGTACTTACTCGTTATGAACTGTCGTTTGACGAGGCATGCTCATTTGGACAGTACTGTTTTCATACCATAATATTCAAATAAGGATATCTTCGCAATGCCTTTATCAATTTTCACCATTCTTTCACCCTTTGAAAGCTTTATTCATGTTCTATTTAGAAATTAATATTATTTGTTCGAAATTACTTTTGTTTTTACGATATGGCTTCCATCTAATTATTGCAGTTTTTTTGACTCGCGTGGTATAGTGTTCATGCACACTGTGAATTTGTTAAGATTTTTGGCTATGGAACTCGGCAGCTAACTTATTAATTTCAACTACAAGTTAGGCAAAAAAAAAAGAACTCTTGTCTCAGCTTCCCACGTGCATAGGGTTAAAAATTCAGCCGCGAAGCACCCGGGAAAAAAAATAGTGACCTAAAAACGTAATTTTAAGAAACAACATTTTGGGTGCTTCGCCATCAATTTTTTTTTTTCTTTTTTCTCTCAATGTAAGAAAAAAATAAAAAAACAAAAAATCTCCTGAAAACCTAAAAAAAGAAAGAAAAGAAATGCGGTAAAATTCCCTATGCGCGTGGGAAGCTGAGACAGAGTTCTCTTTTTTTGGCCTAACTTGTACTAAGGAAGCTGAGACAGAGTTTTTTTGTGGCCGTAGCACCTGAATTGACCTATTCTGTAGAGGAGCGAGTGGATAATGGTTTATTCAGAGTCTGTCGATATGTATCGCACGACGTCTATCGACGCGCAACAGTCATCAACACGCGCTATTCGTTGTGCATAGCGTGTGTAAAGACTGTGCGTCAATGGGCATCGATCAAAAGACTCTGAATAAAACCATTCGGCACCTGTCTCATATTGAATCCATTGGTTGTAAGTTCAAGTCCCACTTGTGTCTGCGTGTTGTGGCCTTGGGCAAGACACTTTATCCTCATTGCTTCTCTTGCAATATTTATCATGTGCTTATTGAGCTGCAGTCTATAAATTGCATTGTGTTTAAACTCTGCGGCATAAATTCTTACCCATGATTTCTACATGCCTGAAGATGAATTAAATTGATGTTTTTCGAATAATTTTTGGCCCACCAAAAGAGTCTCATCGATTTAAAAACAAAATTACTCTTAACTCAATTCTTGATAATTCCTGAACGACACAATCAGGGTAAAACCACAAACACCGTGAGTAGTCGGGATCAATAACACTAGGATTAACTCCACAGCGGGGGCTATTCAATTCATCATGACGGCACATGGTAGCATTATTGTCCTGTTGAATACCGTATTACCAGTAATGGTTTTCTGCATGTAATTGATCAATTTACAACAATTGAATTCAGAGGTAAATTTTTAAAATCATCCATTTGTAAATCGGTATCATATGTTAAAGAACTTTATACATTCTGACTACAAATCAATGAGACTTGGTTGGTGTGCCAAAAATTATCAAAAAAAATTAATCTAATTCATATTCAGGCATGATTAAATCATAGGTAGGAACATATGGCGCAGAGTGTATTTAATAATTTAGAAATTCTAGCAATTTGACCTGTGAATCAAGATTAGCGTTTGAAATAAAAACCTTATTATCATTATAATTATCATACTGGCTTGTACCAGTATCCAGGGCCTAAGTATACTTTTCTGTATGTAATAAGCCTGTATTATAACACTTACTCTAAATGCCCACTGCCATACTCCATGAAAAGCTTGAGAAATAGCACTACCTACAATATATCCTAAGCCACTGGAAAGAAAAAAAAACATTGAAAGTAATAAATATAAATATGTTCATCTTTTCATAATTCTGATACTTTTGTTAACGACTATTTTATATGAATAAATACTCAGTTATGTGTGAAAAAAATCAAAATTTTAAATCAAATTCAGGCCAGCGTACTAACCATATTAGGGCAGCCTATGTATGAAATTCTCTGCCATAAACAATAAGGGCTCAGATTGAAATTATGACTATTGGCCAAATTCAATCAAAAATTAAAGATATTGCTTTTCTCTTTGTAATTTATCTTCACAATTTTGTAGATGAATATACACTCCCGGTCAAAAGTGTTTGCGCACCAAACCTTTAACCAGCCATATCTCGAGAACCGTTCATCATTTGCGCCATATTTTTTCGGATTTATATTTTACATACATATATCTAAAAAAATCAACAAGAATTGCATTTATCGCATTTGAAAATATGGCGTGCTTAACATAGTATGCACTTTCTTCTGCACATAATAAACAGAGTTTAAATACATAACTGCACATTTGTTGGGAAACTTTTTACCTGAAAATGTTCTTTACGGCTACACGGTGATGATGAGCATTGAAAAATAAACAACATAGGAACATATCAAAAAGTGGGTGTGGTGTATTTGTATATGGTCCAGGAAATCGGCCATTTATATGGTTATGGAAGATCGAATATCAGAAGAAACATAAATTTCTCATATTGGAATTAACTGAATTTTTTCACAGATTTGGTCGTTTAATATAATAATTACGTTCTTGCCCGTATTTAAGGGTGCGCAAACACTTTTGACCAGGAGTGTATTTATCTTCCATTATTCTGTTTGTAATACTTCTTATGTAATGCATTGTAATACTGTATGATTGATATCTTGTAAATAGTGTATGATAAATATCTTTTATGGGTTATATACAATGAGGACCTGCTTGAAAAGATAGAGAGCACTTTAGTGCTCTGCCCATTCCCCCTGTTCCGATTAACTTACCTGGTAGTCTTTGTTAAAGACCCTCTGTAATGTCCATGGACCAAATGAGCGCCAAATGCGCGAGCGCTTGCCATAGGCAAAAATTTAAGTGCAAAATTTGAGTTTGAGTCCGAGGGAGCGCAGGGACCGAGGCACTCTTGTTTATCTCTATTTATAGCATGATAGTGAGTTGGAGTTAGTTTGTTTCACTAGTACAGTTTCTTGGTCTGTAACAAAGACTACTTACCTGGATATTACAATTTACCAACGCACCCCCCCCCTGGGGTAAATGCGGATACCCCAAATATTTGAACTTGACTCGTAGTGATCCCTGGTCCCGCGATGATAGGTTCCCCGGAACCCATGATGCCCTATGCTCATAACATCGCGCCCTCTAATGTCCTCTTTTCTTATTGGACGACTTATACCCACACAATAGAGGAAGAGGGCGTATGTAGCACATACGAAAGTACTTATGAAGGTAAGTAATTTAATCCCTTGCTCACAGGCAGGCCGAAGCAAAGATACATTGCTGATATGTACCCACAGACTTGAATGGAAACTAGAACTGTGTCCATCTGTAATTTACCTTTTGATAGCAAAGAGCTGGATTCGAAGGTAAAGCACACTTCAGGGCAACAAATGCTAATAACTGTACATTCACCTTTAATTGCGACATTCGATACTAATATGTTCTTTGTGAATCTTACCCCTTACACCTAGATTTAAAGCGGAGATCTCAGACTTCGTATACCGACTCGTGTAACAGCTTCGTCAGCAGTGTTTCTGCTAAGGCCGTATGGCGCACCATTAGCGCAGGAACCTTGAAAATCGGCGCAACAGGTTTCTGTCAATGTTTGAAAAGGATGCTTTTTCATGCTTTGTTTTGCCAATGAACAACATCAGCTGGTGATTTTGGTGCAAGCACCTGTCCAACTTTGTTATAATTGGTCGAATTGGCGCTAACTCAAAAACCTTAGCAGGAACACTGGTCATCAGCCATGGAGCTCAAATTGGGGGTATTTTTTGGTACACTCGGTTCTCGCCCAAATAAACTCCAGGTGCCGAGATTTGGTTGCGTGTAAAGATGAACCGCGCACGTTATAGTAAATTGGCTTATGATATGCCAACCCGCACACACTTTGTGTGAGCATATTTTCAATATTCTTGCATCATAAAAAGATGTGACACATCATCGACAAAAACCTGAATACGCCCAATTTGATCCCCATGCCAGCATATGGCGGCAAGTCTAGCATCTCGGCTCAAAAACCTTAGCAGGAACACTGGTCGTCAGCCAGGGAACTCAAATTGGGGGTATTTTTTGGTACACTCGGTTCTTGCCAAATCAACTCCAGGTGCCGAGATTTGGTTGCGTGTAAAGATGAACCGCATAAATAACAGTAAATAGGCTAATATGCCAACCCGCATATTTTCAATATTCTTGCATCATAACAAGATGTGACGCATCATCGACAAAAACCTGAATACTCCCAATTTGATCCCTATGCCGGCATGTCTAGCATCTCGGCTTTAAATCTAAATGCCCCACACAAAAATGTCCAAGAATTAGAACAGCATATGAGAACCATGTAAATGTTTTCAGTCAATGTTATAACAATTTAATTACCTCATTTATTTTGTAAAACTAAACGATCCTGATGAATTTAATACAGAAAAAACAATTAATTACCTTCCAACTGGAATGGCAAAGTAGAATATCATTAACATTTGAGTTCTCCTATTCTTTGTAAACAAATCAGCAATAAGAGTGGATGCTATGGTTGAGTAACTGGCTTCCCCCACGCCTACTAAGCCACGTAGTAAGACAAAGGCCCAGTATTTCTGAAAAAGAAAAGAGTTGGGTACGTTTATTTGATGAAGATAACGGGGATAATTTCATGAAACCGTTGATAAAAGAAAGTATAGACAGGCAACTGGACTATTTACACACTAAATAAGAGGCTAACTTACGGTTTGCATCCTGGGCTAGCACTGAGCAAGTGCATATTAATTAGGGAAACACTGCCTTCTGGTCATGCGTTAAAAGCAGTTTGACAACAGTGGCGGTGGAAGGTTAAAATTTTAGGGGGGACGGCTAATTTTTTTTTAAATCGAATTTTTTTTGGAGCAAAAACGGTCGGAGGAAAATTATGATCGTTAAAAAAAAAGATCTGTTCGTCAACTTCAGCTACAAATTGTTTAAAAAAACCTAGAAATTTGCACAAAAATGACAAATTTTTACTGAAAATTGACATAATATAGATCTGAAAATTTGTGCAAAGTGCACAATTTGTTTTGATTTTTCACATTTAAATTATCATAACAAAGGGAAAATGTCCATTTCCTTTCCTTTTCTTTCTTCTTTATTTTTTGAGGGGGTCTGTCCCCCATGTTCCCCCCCCCCCACTTCCACCGCCTATGGTTGACAACAACATGTATTTAAGGGGTCTGTTAAGGCTTTTATTTTGACTTTCTTTTTTGGCTTATAAGTCTAAAAATATTAAGTTACAGTATAAAAAGTATACATTTCTAGAAAGGAAATTTGACAAGGAATCTGTTTATGCTATTGGTTTGGTTCAAAAATGACCATATTTGGTAAAAAATAGCAAAAAGCAGTGATTTTGCCTACACATGAAACGGGAAAGGTAACTAAAAAAATTGTTTCTGCCATTTTATCACATATATTTTTTTGGAAACTGCACACAATTATCTAGGATCGCATTTTTTATTTTTTCAAATAAAGCCGAATTTTTCGAAATATAATAAAAACCATGTTAAATGTGCCGTTTCCGACATTTATCTGCATAAATTTTGATAGAAACTAATGAATATCTTTGATTTTAGGACCTTAAATTGAAAAATGAGAAACGCGATCCTAGATTTTGATTTACTGTACATAATGGTTGAAAAATCTTTCCTGGTACTTTTTAGTTTTTTTAGTTACGTTTCCCGTAAAAGTGAAGTTTTTTCATCAAAACTGAAATGGAGAAATCCCATGTTTAATGAAGAAATCGCACATTTTGACCTAAAATCCATGAATTTTGAGGTCTAAACTTTGGGCATCGGACAATAAAACTTATTATGTAATTGATATTATTGGCTAGTATTGTACTCAACTTTCAGATCCGAATTTAAGCTCCTTATTTTGTAGAAATTGAAAGAAATCTAAAATACCAATGTTCAATTATTTGGTCTTTGTTTACAATATTTACAAGTTAATTGCGGGATTTTAACAAATGTGCTCATGCAAGAACATAACGCAACGCGTTCACCCGCGCACGCAAAAAGGCACGCACATCAAAACATGCAACCTAAACGCAAAATATAGGACGCGTATCTATGCCCGTAATTTCCCGCCAACAGCCACGTGTTTATTTTACTGTAAAATGTCAAAATGATCTTTTAATTTTACCTATAAATAAGTTTAAAAGTTTTGTTTTGTAGTATTTTAATGTCTGTAATAAAAGGTAACATGCTGAAGTATCAGAAAATGCAGAAAAACTTAATTCTGCTACCGAAAAAAACGGCCGGGTTAACAGGCCCCTTAATACGCACCTTACATTTTCCGTCAAATTTTATGTACACAATAAAAATGTTTGACTAGCTTAATAGCTTGTGTATGTGCACTATATTTAGAGAATACATTGTAGCCACAAATTTTGAAACTTATTTCATAGTAAAATGATTTGTAATGTCAACTTTTTGAAATTATGGGGAAATCTCGTGCCTGCATCAAACGTTTAAGCAAAGAATATGTGTGATTCTATTCCAGCAAGTGCCCCTACTGGATATCGAACCTGTGCCGTTGCATGTAAGACAAGACAAGATCCCTACCTACTACTTTACAGCACCCCTCAATATTATATAATAGTAATTTTTTTAAGCCAGGGCACCTCGTTAAAAGTTAAGGGTCTTTCCACTCATGAGGAGAGGTAAAAGGATTTGCATTCATACAACTAATAGAATTGAAGTGTTGAGAAAGGCCATATAGAAAATATTATGGTATTCGTTATCTGATTGGAAGCAAAAGCTTTGAAGGTGTTTGTTATCTTTTGATTACTACTGTCGAGATTTTATATTCACTCATTCATCATTGTTCTAGTTATATTGATTGATTATTGTACTATTCTACTCCATTCCTTAACTGTATTCTAAGATCAATGTAATGTTCATCATTCTGGTATAACTCCAATTACCAAGCTAATTACATGTAAAAGTCTGCCCTGAATTCTCAGGTGAGTCTGCCCTGAATTTCCAGGCGACAGTAACACCTGACTTTTCAGGCCTGATTTCTCAGGCAACGTGCCAGACCTGAGTTTCCAAGGATGAACTCCCTGAAATCTCAGGCCCTGACTTTCTAGGTGAATCATACTAGTACTACCACCTGAGTTTCCAGGGATGAACTCCCTGAAATCTCAGGCCCTGACTTTCTAGTACTATCACCTGAATATGGGAGGAGCTTCCTGAATTCTCAGGGATACACTTAGCACTACAATTGGGCCAGACTGATTTGGTTTACTGACCTCACCTTCGGTTCGGTTTGAACACCTCGACTGTGGCACGTAGCGCCACAGTCTCGTTGCATAGTCACTGACAATATTGATCAGTGGTCTATATTGAGTCAGTGATTTAGGTGAGGGTCGCAGGGTGCGACTAGGATACACTTAGTGTGCACAAGTATTTGGAGTAATGCCATTGGATGATTGTGGTCACCTGACCGACTACACAAAATGTATAAATAGCAGAGTTTGATAGAAGTTAGTTCATTAGGTGTCTGACCACTCAGTAGTACACATCTAACAAATAGGATTATTCAACTGGACAACCAGTAGTACACATCTAGCCTATGTTATATGACTATTGTACTGATCAAATAGTAATAGTGAATTGATAATACACTTAGAATATAGATCCAAAAACTGTCTATGAACTTGTGCTGTTCTTTGCTCGAGTCATGCCTCAAAAACTCGACACTACTTCAAACACATTTCTGCATTGTTTCTTCGCTGATTATAAATTATATCATATTTATAAAAATACATTACCTCAACGAAGCATGGTTTGAACATTTAAATGTCCATCTTATAATTGTACAGATATATTTTTGTGATGATGAAATAGTTAAAAGAAAAAGAACAGCACACATAACATATTGAAATTTTCGTTTGGCCTATTGGATCCAATACATTGATCCGCGTACGTATCAATTCTTTTCAAATCCTCCAAACCATCATAAAAGTCTTTCATGCTCAATACTCTGTTAATAGCTTTTAGATATAATATACCAATGATCTTTGCTGTACAAGTAGTCAAGTTAGTTGCCCCACAGTAAATACATAGGCCTATAATAAACCAAACTTCACATTAACGCATTGCATGCAGGGATTGTACTCATTGATGAGAGGATCCTTGTCCTTATCTAATCAAAAATATGCTCTACCTGTGTCATTATGCAAGAGGTGCCATGACTTACTATAGTAATTTAGGCTAACAGTTTCTTTTGCAATGCAAATTAAAAGGACTAGCCTAGATTCCACTTAGAATTAAAAACTTTCAGAAATGCTTTAAATTAAATAGAGCTTAAAAGAGTAGTAAAATCCAAAAAAGTACAACAATGTACACAGAAATGGCTCAAAATGACAGCGAATTGATTTGCAATTTATCTATATGTGATGGTGGTGTGACTATCCAGTGTTTTCTAAATCCTAAATTTGTACCTCAGATGGATTTACCAAAATAATTTTGTTTACCCATCACAGGTGTAGAAACAAAATCTTTTCAAGATTTGAAACTAGAAACACTTTTTCAACCATTTTTTTTCACCGGCGATAAAAAAAATACAGCTGGTATTAAAATGGGGGGTATAATCATGTACTATCGATACATGTGAAAAAAATATATTGTCAGAAAATCAGCGGACAGGATCTAGGCCAGTCCCTTTAACAAATTAAAATACTCACATCTTCAGGTACAAAAGAACATGCCAAGGTCATGCACGACCAGAAGAAAACACCACTCGACATGACCAATTTCCTGGAATAACGGTCACCAAGGAAACCAAAAATGGGACACATGACCATATAGCTGATGATGAAGACTGTTTGTAGGATTCCTGCAGCGCTGTTACTGTCTGAGATGCCATAGAATTTCTGAATATCCAGAAGGTTTGCTGAAGAAAAATAAAAGCAGTGAATATTAGCATATTTGTTTGTACGTCTATCCAGGATTCTCCGGAGGGCCACAAATAAAACCTAAGATATTATGAAGTAATGGATGTCGTGAGTGAACCGTACAAAACACATGCCGAAAAAATAAGCGCCCACCCAAAATTACTTTGTTAAGTGCCCTGGGCGCTAATTGGAATGAATACGGTACCTGATCATACTACTATACAGGG
>JXSR01S073950.1:88071-109074 GCA_000969725.1 Ophiothrix spiculata | reverse complement strand
ATTTTAAATTTGACATATATTTGACACAGTTAAATATATGTCAAATGACATTTGACATATTTTTGCTGCGTCAAATATGTGGCAAACTGTCATTTAACACAGATTTGACACATATTTGCTACATATTTGACATAAAAATTTCTGCAAGGGATAATTATGACGTTACAAAATATGTCCGGACCGAAAATAACACTTTTTGGCAAAAATTGCAACCTTTTATTAAAAATATTGTTATAAAAGTTCTTAATGTCGAATTTGTATCGGGGTGTTTTGCTCATAAACAAAGGAAATGGTAATTTTAGCATGTTCCGTCCATACTATGCAGAGATTTGCAAAATGTTGAGGTTACAACCACCCCTTAACTTTCGGACTTTGGTGGTACCCCAAATGTCTTCATTACAAAACACACAAACAAAGGGTCACCACTTTCTATTGAGTTTTTGTGCAATCGACAATAAACTGTTAGAGGGGTGATTTTCCCGCTATGATTTTGAGCTTGCGGCAATTTGAGCAATTTTGAAAAAAATGAAGAGGTGTATATCGCCAAAATCACGAGCTGAGGCTTATAATTTAACAGAGAAAGTATCCTTTTGCCCACATTTTCATGACCTGCTGCGCCAACCTTCCATGCTCCTGCGCTAATGGCACGCCATACAACTGGAACACTGGTAATCACTCTTATCTCCTTAGGAAGACGAGGGTTAATCATAATCAACATCCACATCATAGAAAGTTACAGTATAAAATACAGATACACGACTATGAAGAACTTGCAATACAATTAAGAAGTTTTCTCTGAGATGCAGTTGCTTACGACTGCGGGATAACGATTTTTTTCATAAATAGTAAGAAATCAATAAAATGTTTGCATCCGTTTTGCGTGCTCAAATTTCAATGCACACTGAACGCATGCTTTACTAACGCGTTTGGTTAATCACGCGCCGCCTAGCTGCGTAATATATATGCGGGAAATATGCAGAAGCAGATGTGCCATCAAAGTAATCAAATTTTATCAAAAAAATGCCAGTTTTGGTCGTTTTTCTTGAAAACTAACACGGTGACCATATTTTTTATTTCAGTATTTTGAAGAGCGCAAAAAGTGCTTTAACATATGTAAAAATTAAAAAAATAAATGGAGGATTTACTATTTTACAAGCACATAATGATCGACATTTTGAAGTTTTCCCTATACTTTGTGTGGTTAATCGGGTGATTTTTTTTGGAAAATGTGTACTTTTTGAAATGCCTGTATCTCAAAAACGAGCACGGTGACCTATATTTTTTTATTTTAGAATCGTTATCAGCACAAATAAATCTACCAAATACTAAATGTTAAAGAAAATAAATGGAGTATTTACATCTCAGAGAAAACCCCTTAATAATGAACGTGTTAGTTTTGCACGGGATTTTTACATTGAATTGTACAATATGCGTACCTGAAAAAGGAAAAACAACCAGAAAACAAACCAGGAATTGCTTAATGAACAAAAAAGATATGCATACATGCAGGCAATACGGCAGTGCTTTCAACGAATTGCCAGTTTCATCGACACAATAAGGTTGATTAAAAATGTATTTATAGTTAAAACTCCTTTCATCCGCAAGCTTGTCAACAATTGATTTGTTGACGTAGATACATCTTGGCAGCTATGAAAGACAGAACAAAAACAGATACAACGATACGACAAAATATAGCATAAAACTAAAAAAGCACCTTTAGCAAATGGCTCTGTATACATTAAAGCTCACTAAGAGAAACACACCGCTTGGAAAGAATAACATTGAAATACATTATGATATATTAAACATTTCTATTACTTAGAAACGAATCTATATACTACACCTGGAAGGTGTCGATGCTTGTAGATAAAACGTAGACTAAACTTCTCGAAATTTAGATTTGCAATTGAACATGTTTCATACATACGAGGAGATTTCTTGGATATGTTGAAACATCTTTTTATATTTTATGGACCAAATTGCTTTCATTTTGTAAAATGCAGAAACAAAGTTTTGTTCTTTTTTAAGCTTACATTTGTGAGCTTCTAAATATCGTATATTCATTATATTAAGACGGACAGCCCGACAGACAAACTGATAGCCAGCCAACCAGCAAGCCAGACAGACGGACAGAATTTCAGACAAATCATCCTAGAAAAAATTCAAACCTAAATAAAAACGCTTTAGTTGTTTCCCATAAACAAATAACTAATTTTGTGCACTATATATCCGACTGCTTTATATTAAAGGAAATATTTTTATTCTTAAAAATATTGCGGGTGACATGCCTTAAGGTACCTTCTGATTGTTACAGAGAAACAAAAATTGGCCATGTCATTTTTATTTCCTATCTCAGTTGATTTGAATTTCCTAAATGTTCCGTCGTTTTGTTTCAAATAGATTATGGAATAACTTAGTTGTCGCCAGAGTATATTAGAGCATTTTTAACAATAAATACACTGGTCCGAAATGTTGCCTAAGGCTACAGACAGGCAGATATCAATGTTCGTGTTAATATGTTTGATATGTTTCTATATTGCTTTTGTTATTGTCTGTCACAGTTTAAGATGATATACGTGTCAGTTAAACGAAGAATATCTGTTGATCTAAAACAGCACAAGAGTTGGTTTCTTGGCATGATGTTTCCATTGGCGTTGATTTTATTGTAATATAGCATGACTACAATCAAATTTAATGGACACCTAAAATATCTATGACTATATCTTACAAGTATATAGATGTGAACCTTCAACCATATTGAATTAAATCTGATTTAATCCAATTTGGATACATGCAGTTACGTCTACTTAACTTGAGTAAAAAAGGAACTACTCTTCTTGTTGAGTAAAAAGTTGAATACAATTTTACTCATTTTTTTACTCAAGAAGGAGATTAGTTCCTTGTTACTCAAGTTGAGTAAATATTTTCAAGCGTGTACCAAGTAAAATGTGCACATCCTACAAAGTATCTGCAAAAGTTTTCCAGCATGATGACATAATCAGATCTCATTTTATGGAATAATAACAAACAAATCAATGGTGAATGTTTGCACAACAAAAGTTTTTTTCCTAAATCGAAACGTTGTAATTTAACATCAATAAAACCAAAACATTTGCGTAGTTTGTATAGAATTAATTAGTTTTTAGAGATCAGACTTTGTACATTGCATTTATATATTCTCTCAAATTGAGGGACAAAAAGGAGAAGAAGAATAAAATGATCTCAAGAAAGGATATATCACATGTATTACAAGATTCTTCATTTGCCTCTTATTCAATTATCATCTCATTAATCAAGTCTGGTAGCTGTCATTTTAGAGTAATTCCCCTTTGGTAAACAATGAAGGAGAATTTGACCATATATATTCAAACATTTACGATACTCTTTACGTTTTGTCATCATTTTGCACAATTTATGTGGTAATTTAGTTTATTCAGTATTTCGAAAAGGGTAATATATGATGGCTCACCCCGAAAGGGGGGACTTTGAAGATGATATTAGTTTTGATTGTTTCATTGCATCTGTTGCAAAATTTGTCAAGCTTTAAAATGACACCTTACTTGTTGAAATTGATCAAGGCGATTAAATTTTACAACAGAAAATCTGCTAGAAATTCTTATTATTTTCTGTATTTTTTGCTGCCTATTTTTACTTGTATCTTGAAAAGTTTTCTGTCGCAAAGTCCCCCTTTTCGGGGTGAGTCATCACATATTCTCTACATTTTAAACCAATATATTCAACCAATAAAATGTTTAGTGATCAGCAGTGAATAGGCTTGTTTTGCAAATTGTTTTTTTTTTATAAACAATAGAATTAGAAATAATATTTCTTATTAGCAAATGCTAATTTGGAGCATTGATTTTGGTTGTTTAGTTCGAAATTTGAAAATTAAATCATTAAGTTACGAAAGCACAAGAGGGATTGAATTTCTGTAATCTGTAAGTATCCGATCAACTTATTCGGTAATAAGATCATTGAACCTCATTACAGCGTGGAGATAATTTAACAAAGCAGACAGTATTTTTCTCTTCAGCATCTAAGTAAATTACTTCTTGTTTACTTTTGTACGCTCAGCTGGCTAGTTTAATGGTTATCAACAATTTCATTAGTCCAATGTTACCGCTGTTTTTACATTTCATTTCTTATGGCGCAAAGAAAAACACAGGTATGTGTTGGTGTTTCTTTTATAAGCAACAAATCAGGTAGGAAAACTGTTACATGGAAAAGTGCATCAATTACATAATGAATCAACACCAAAAAGATTTAGACTTGAGCAAAATTTCGATACAGAATGCACCTTTAGGTAATTAAAACTTGAAATCGGTGTATCTATAGCACGGTAGATGTGATTTTTTGAACATTTAATTTTTCTTGCAGAATAGCATTAGACTCGGGCTTTGATTAAGCTTCTAAATTACCTATGCGTAATGACCAATGTGTATCAGTACTGGGCGCTATGCCTATATTCATATATTCTGAATCTTAAACCGCAACTTAATTTATATAAAAACACATGGGGCAATTGGATGTGAAATACATATATCATTAATAAAATACAGTCATCCGTGCATTCACAGCAGTAATTCGAAATTGAATCAAAATAAAACGTAATTCGTAAAAAAATTAAAACCATTTGAATGTGATTTGAAAAATTTACTTCCATTAAGAATCAGAAGATGTATAAAATGTCGTGGACTTAAATCTAGAACATTATCTGCATTATTCAAATGAGAAACTTGCAATATTTTGTGAGATCTTTACCTTCACTTATATATCAAAAACAATATCAACATCAGCAATTATCATAATAACAAAAACAAACCCAAAAGCAAAACAAAAACAAGACAAAACAAACAAACAAAATGTAGGCTGTTTAGAATACCCAAAGTCAATATCAGGTCAATAACGTTGCATAAATAATACATACATTTATAATAGTGTGGGGTTGATGTACGACAGGATAATATTCCAGATTCCAGTTGTATCCCAAAGCATTGATATACGGTACGAGAAATCTTTGTTATGTTATTCACATCAACTTGAAACCTTTCACTTTGGCCTAAAAGAAACGTACATAAGATAAATTCTATAGCACATATTTGAGCTTTGGCTCAACCGGAGGAAAAATCTTAAATGATTGACCTTATATTCTTTCTCGCTTGCCCTCAGTAATTGTGATACTATGTAGGTAGGGAATTTGTTAACTCATGGTCTCAATAGAAAAAATGCATCAGTCAATTACTTTTCATTTCATTATTGATGTTTAATGAACGAAACTACCGACAGGCACATAATGCAGAAAGTTGATTGTCATGTCCTTATGTCGTTTGATTTTATTTCCTTCGTTCAGACTCAGGCAATCAAAACTTGATTATGTGTTATATTAAAAGTTACAAAGTTACACACGATAACATTTAAGTTCATATGCTAGAAAACTATTACACATTTATGAGATCTATTTTCAGGAACCAAAACATAATCTTAAAGAAATTGCTTCGTATGAATATGAAATATATGGGTTAAGCTGCTCAGAGATAATAGTTATGCATTTTGTTAGTGATATACCCTCAGCAAACAAAATGCACAAGCCATTTGTTTTCTTTCTAATTTTGTCGTCAAAAATGCAATTGTAGAATGATGAAGGTGACATTTGTAACGATCACTCGTATTTTGTATTTATATCAACCGCTTTAACCGAAAATAGAAGGTGTGTTAAAATAAAAGTATACCGCTTTCGACTGACACATATATCACTTATAGAAATTAGAACAAAACAGCTTTTAGAGCACTTAACAAATAAAATACAAAATTAGAAAAAACAATACAAAACAAACTGAATTGTCATATAGGGGTATACAGCCCATACTGAATTAATATACACTCAATACAAATTGGAACGCCTGAGCGTTCTCTCGTAAGCTGCTTAGAAAACACTCAGGTGTTCTATCGGATTGAAAAGGTTAAAAAAAAAAACAATCAATAAGTGCAACTTTCAACTTACTTACCGAAAATTACTCAATACTTGTTGAATATAACAACTTATTTATGTTATTAAATTCATTTATCAAATTATTTATATTCGTATACTAATATAGCAGGGTGTTCAACCATTTGTAAAGGTTTTGTGATGAAAATGACCATTCGTTTCATGTCATCGATTGCATTTTAGACTGTTGTGAAACCAATTGCCAAACGATCACGTTCATTGAATGAATTTGTATACTATATTAGTGGTTTATGTACTAGATAAAAGGGTGAAACAGATATAAAGTGCAGGTTACTTATATTTCATTTGATAGACCTGGAAATCTAAACATACGTTGCTAGCATACAATTATCCTGATCCTGAATTAATATGTACGAAAGATTAATATCTGCATTGTAACAACAAAGATTTCCCTACATAATAAAGGCATTGACGGACAGATGTACATGACCAGACAAGTAAAACATTCCATTATTTCATCTGTTAACAACCCAGCTGCGTAATACCAGACGTATCCAAGGTTACTAGAACCAAGATACTACAGGGTATCCCACAAAAAACGCAACGAACTTTGACATTTTATTTTGAGATAACAGAGCCCAATGGGGAGCAAACGTTACGTTAACACTGTAGAGTAGACTATTAGCTTTTACAGGATTTTTGATTTGTTTAATTTGGATCTCTGAATCAAAAGTTATTGCATATTTTGCAAATACCCGAAAAATCTTGATGGTCTGATTTGTTAATCTGTAAAGTTTCACCTCTGGTGACGTCATAGGGCACACATTGAATGGAAATTGCTAAAAACATCACATGATTAGGAGAATCATCCCTTTTTATGACATAAAGACACAATTTAATGATGATCTGCTGATATTAAGCAGGTTGTTGTGTCTGGTTTTGTCAACCTGTTGCGTCCCTTTGACGGGCCAGATGAATCACAAGGTCCTTAACTCCTTTGTCTTTAGTTTTCTTCCGTGATTTCGGTCAACGACTTATTATTGGATGACACCTTTCACTTGAATCCCTTTTGTCGACTCTTTTGGTGGAAATTATATCCTAAACTACCCTGTCCACCGAAGTAACAAGAGGCAAGGAATTTGAGAGAATCAGGAAGGTCCGTACTTTAATTAAAAATTTTGACCTATTTAAGGTAAAAATGAACTTAAAATACCACTAAATGTAAGGTACAGGTCAGGTAAGATTGGTTGGGGTTGATTGTGCTACAGATGCTTGCAGAATTCTCTTCATTTTAAGTTTGCATTTCTTTAGCTGGAAGTCTAAACTTACAAATCGGACCAAAGCTGATTTAAAGGGCTTTCTTAAATTCTTCATATCTTTGGACTGGAATGGTAAAATGAAACGGGACAAAAGGCATGTTGTAGAGTAGTTTCTCCACCTTTTAAAAACATATATTATTATGATTTAATCTTTTGGAAACTATTTTTAAATATTTTTTATTTGCTCGTTGTATTAATATTGGGACAAGCTGTATATTGTCTGTGCCGATAATACTACTCTCTCGTATTGAATCCTGCAACAGCCTCCTCTACGGTATCAAATCCAAAGTTCTTAGCACACTCCAATCTCTACAACACAAGGCTGTCAGACTTATCTTCAATGCTCCTAGACGAAATGATTCATTATCGCATATGAACAGCCTCCATTGGTTATCAGTAAAAAAATAGAATCAAATTCAAACTCTATCTAATTCAATATAAATGTCTCAATTCATGTGCTCCGTACGCGTCTTATCTCACCAATCTCATCAGTATCAAACCACCCACCAATCAGTCCGGGCAAAGGTCCAGATCTGGTTCAGTTGATTACGTAATCTAATTACTTCTATTGTCTTAATTAACAATTAACCTCAGGGCAGATATTTAAAAACTCACGATAGATTTTAGGCAACATCTTAAAGATGACAAAAAAACGGCATGCAAGATAAGTTCAGCCAGACCTAATAAACTTACCCAGGAACAAAATCCCACAATTTGAGTAAAATTAGGTGATTTTCCCTCAAAGTAGGTATATTGATGGTTCGGTTTTTGAGCCAAAAATGGGTATAGAGATGGTCAGTTTTTCAAAGACCGGCAGGTACATACCCGTACAAAATTTTTGAAGACCCCCCCTCCCCTCGTAAATTTATTAAGGTGGTTTCAGTCTAGCTGTCATTGCGGCACACGACAAAACATTTGCAATTTTATTTGTCGTATTGTAGCAAGACACATTTGCATACCGCCGCAATGGTGAGTCGCAAGAAAAGTTGAATTTATTCTAACTCAAAACATCGTGTCGTTGCGACCATCACGACAGGGTAATCGATATATCGGCATGTCGTACGGCAAGGAGATGCGACAAGGTCAAGTTTGCGCACTTTAAATGTTTGCCTGTCGTATGGTCTGAAATCAGCTTTAGTCTTACTTCATTAAATAATATGACCTACTTCAGTTTAACCTTTACGTCACATCTAGTTCACTATGACGTAAAATGATTCGTATTTTTTGCTATCAACATTATGCAACTTCAATTACATGGCATGCAACATGTGCCCATCAGCCAATTCACAAACCAATTTATGGCCGCTGGCTGCTGTTTGACAAAATGCACAACCATGCATCCATCGTTTAAATTCATGCCACGTAACGTGTATAAAGTGTAATATTTTGACTTGCAAATGAAAAACTGTCCTAGTTTCCTAGTATGTTTTCCTTTTTAGAAGAATCACGTTTTTCTTGGTGGCTTTACTTATTCGATCAAAAAATAAAAACTGTACCTCTGGATAAGTAAAACAAACATTTTAACACTTATATTCTGTTTGCTATTCAGAAGGACCTAGTTTTTCTAGGTGTTTTACTAACTCGCATTAATTTCCATTTGAAAATGGGATTGGATTAAAATTTTGTTCCAGTTTCCACAATTTGTAATACGTCAAATTTAAAAGGTGTGAATTATTACAATCTAACATTTTCCGTGAAAAAGGACCAATTACATCTTAAATTTACATAACCAGTCAGGTACTCAGTCAAAAAAAAATTTAGATTTAAGAATTGCTTATTCTAAAAGATATTGCAAATCTAACAGATTGAAAATTAAATTGTATCAAAATCCATTTTATGTTAGATTTATTTTTAATCTAGATTCTTGTTTAACTAAAAGGTTTTTGTCCCCTTTAAACTTTTCATTTAAGTATTATGAAAATGTAAAATATCAGTAATCTTTATACTTATACAAAAGAAAAATGTTTGACTGCTGTTCGAGAAAGAATGCCAATTATTCTTTTAATATGCATATCGCGTATGTAATTTAACTTATATTAAATGGCACAACTTTATTAATGTTAACGTCATTTAAAACTTAATGAAAATACATTATGAGTAACAATATGAGTAACAACTTCAATTTCTTAAAATATAGGATGAAAATCATACTAACAACAATTTCAGTAGAATATCTCACCATTACACGAGAAATGGATCTGTGATAATATGCTCACGGAAAACTATTACTTGCTGCCTGACCATATGTAGCAAAGATTGACTCAGACAGACAGGCTCCATTTCATATACTTGATGACCGGCAAATGTGCCCGAAGTAATCGAGCCAAATGTATCTATGAATGCTTCGCATGACCCCAACTATCCGTTGCTTGTCAAATTTACAGCTTGAGGTCTTTTACAGGTTTTGAAAAAATGCAAAGGTCGAAAGGAACACCATTTTTACAGATTCGGCAAGTAAATTAATATTACCGGAACTATTTTATTTCGCGTTGGACTTTATGGTTTTTTAATAAATTTTCACCATGAAACAAAAGCTTGTATATACTGCATTTCACAACGTTTACAACGTGTTGTTATGACCAGAAAAATGTGTGTGTGTACATTCATAATTGAAAACAAATAAATTATTTGTTTAAAATATGGAAAATAGGGAATAGGGCTATTTTAAAAGTGCTTTGTCCTGACACGCATTGGGGAAATATTGGCAATGTTACGAACATAGCGACAATGACAAGTCTAAAAGAAGGGAAAAATTTTGTCCGCTCATTATTAGGAATCTCTTTAGCAAACCTAAAGCAATGGTTCTTCCTCCTTTTAAAAAGAGGTTCAAATTGTCAACTATATACCCAAAACATCCACATACAACGTTTAAATAATTTGAGATGCTCTTCTTTGAATGGATTCAATGTCACGGAATTGTTTGGAAGTCATACTTAAGTGCCATACAACGTTACCCTACTCGAGGATCAATACATAACACAAAGTTCATCACTGCTAAAGATAAAGCAGATATCACTAACAAAATAGGTAACATTGGTTTCATTTGATACTTATGTAATTTGACAAAAAGCGCCTTGCGTTTTCATATCAATTCGGCGGAACTCACAATTTGGGTACGTATCCGAATTCGGATACTCCGTATCACAATTCGGATACCCGTATCCGAATTTGGATTAAAAACAGCTGGAACGGAATATCAGCTGAAATGAATATATAGCTTCGCCGCGAACCATACCGGTATAATAGTCAATAACATTATCATCATTTGTCAACTAAATTCTATTGGCCAAATTATTTTGCCTTCTGTGATAAGAAACTATCAGGACATGTTTCGAAGCTGTTCAACTGGAATTGCACAGATGAAAATGTTATTTCCACAGATAAATTTATCATAAATGCAAGAAAGATGATCTACATGTACTTGCCAGCTTGCGCCTTCGATTTGTTTCCTGCGCCACGACTGGAGAATCAGAATTCAGATACCCCTCCATATCCTTATTCGGATACGGGTATCATAATTTGGATACGAAATGTGCGTGGGTACACGAATTTGTGAGTTCCGCCGAACTGATATCAGGCAGGAGGCGCCTTCTGAATATTCGAGCCATACAACAGTTAATCAATTCATTTCTATTTCCAATCTTATTTTATTTCCAATCTTATTCCCGATTGCGATCTATTAAACAACTGAAAAATCAATTACTTAATAGAAAACATCTTTATTGCACATATATAATATTCTTGCGTGTCTAGTTTAATATCCACCCCTTAAAACAACTGTCATTTTCGTCAAGAAAGTAAGATAACTGAAAATGTATTTGTCTTTTTACCCCTAGCTTTTCAACAACATCAATGTGTTCGGGAAGATACATCTTCACAGTAAAGTGTGACAGAAATATAGATAATACAACGACAAACTAACATGATAAACTGAAAAACACCTTTAGCAAATGGCCATTATGTATTTTGAAGCTTACGAAAAATGAATACATCGCTTTTATAAGGCAAGGAAAGAATAACTACAAACGCAACTATTTGACACACGTTATACAAAACATTATACTACACCTGGAAGGTGTCGATCTGTTTTGTATTCATGTTAATAAAAATTCAGATATATGTTTAATTGCTTCTTGTCTCTTTGAAAGTTCGAGTTGTCATTTGCAACTGAGCAAGTATACCATTATCAATTTTAATGGTTCTGTAAAATAGCATATTATGAAGGCGAATTGTTTTTATGGACTTAAATGATCAATTAATATTTTTCCAAGCTTGAATTTATGCACCTAAATTAGGCCAAAAAAGAAATTGTTGTGTTGCCCTCACAGGCCAAAAAACTGGAGGATCGGACGGGCGGATTTTTTTTTTTTTAATTTTTTTTTACTAAGTATGACCTCCAGATCTTGAGATAAATGGTACAATGCAAAATATGTGAGGTGAGAAGTGTTTTTGTGCAAAATATATTCATGAAAATTTGACATATAAATGATTCAAAAAATAAAATAAAAATTGTTGTTTGCTAAATATTTATTAAAACTCGTAACTAAAAAGGTAGTACACCTTCCGGTTCCATTTATTTCATTTCAATTCAAGAATTTTGAATTATTTTTTGTTGAATATACATACAAAAAAGAATGTGATGACTTCCGGTCGCTGACCTCTGCACAGAGAGTGCTAGACTTTTACGTATCTGCACGCATACTAGTAGTTTCGCGATTGAGGATTTCAAGTATTACAAGAGACTAGCTAAAAACTAAACTATTTGCAGTATCGTACTACGAATAAGAGGTAGCTCGTCTACTATTCGCAGTACTGCAGATACTGCACATTTTTATTTAGGTAAGTAGCATCGGCATCTTCTTATTCGCAGTCCGATACTGCGAATTTATTAGTATTCGATACTGCGAATAGAGTCTTCCAAAACAAAAACATGTCCGTCGAATCGCCGAAGTATTTACTGCATTTTCAAGGCGAAAAACACGTAAATATCATACAATTTACAACAAATGTGTTCAAAATAAAAAATAAAAATAAAAATGCCGGTCCTAGAATTTCGAAATATACGACCGGGCGGGTGAGGGAAACACATCAATTTTTTTTTACGCCTTATAAAAGCTTTCCATTAAGTATTTGCAATAGCTATGCTGGGGACAGGCAGGCAGATATACTTACATATTTACAGGTGCCATTTTTGCAATTAAAAAAGTGAGGACATGAAAAATGTCCTCACATTGGATCCCATGTCCTCAAATCCCAAGGGGCCACTCGGATATACTTGATATACACATGCGTGAACATATGTGTACAAAATACCCCTAAAGTTTTATATATGTAGTTTCCCTTGAAGAAATACCCTGGAGAAATACCCTAAACAAAGATTTACGTGCAATTTTATATTCATATATAAGGGGTACCTCGGAATAATCTGGCACTCTTCACTTTCCGTCAAACAATCAGATACTCTTAAAAGCATCCAGAAAAGGGCATGTAAAATAATGTTGGGTCGGGGTACATATCTTATGACACTGCTCTTGAAACCTGCAAGCTTGAACTTTTATCTACCAGGAGAATTACTCATTGTTTGTCATTTGCTCGTGCTCTTTTAACATCTGAGCGTACCAACATGTTGTTTCCTCCTCGTAGAAAAGACATTCATGGTAAAGAGTTGAGAAACAGTAACAACATAACCCAACATAACTAAACCTAAACCTACACCTAATTCATCAAATTGACCACAAAAGATGTAAGAGAAATATTACTCAAATGCCAGGGGCACTTTCATTTGCGTCTTGGAGACGTGCCTTTAGGCACCTCTTGATTATTACAGGTAGATGAAAATGACCAAATCATTTCCATTTCCTGTCTTATTTAGTTTGAATTCCCCACAGTTTTTTTTGTTTATTACCATTTCTTATATCTCACTTATTTGAAATTCCCAAATGTTTATTTTACCAGATAGAAGTTGTAACTAGAGTGTATTACGTAGTGCCTTTTAAAAATAATACACTGGTCCTAAATATTACTTGAGGCTACAGACATGCATTTACAAAATGTATCACTTCTCAAATTAATATCTATGACATTTTTCATTGATTGCCTTTAATTATTGTCTGTTACTCTTACGACAGTGTAAGATGATACTTACCAGTTTCTGCAAGTGGACAATCTGGTGATCTATACAGAACAAAACAGCAGCTTGGGTACGGGTTTAATTCAATGGCATTCTAAAATGATTTTTTGTTTAAGTTCTAAACTATCAGATGTGAAATCGATTTTCTTTTAATTTACCCGACATAACAATGCCAGTTGACATAAAAATACCCAGTTACAATGACGCACTTCCACCAATCACTTATGAGAAAATACAATTGTTTTAGAAAAATAATGAAGTACATTCATTTGGCTTTCTAAATGCAAATAAGGAGAATACATACATTTATACAAAACATATGCCATGCCTCTAAACTAATAATCATCTTAACAATCAAATGTAGGTGCTCAAAATCCATTAGTCAGAAGCATGGGCATTCTAGTGTTTCTGTTTGTAAGGGTCAAAACATAGTTGTTTTGAGGTATCATTTTTGCAACAAGTCTTTGTTATCTTACAGTCTGTATGGTTCCAATGTATTTTCTATTAATAGTTAATATTATTGTTGATGAAAAATCAATACACCACAAAATATCTTTGATGTCAAATGTTTGGTGATTTTTAACACCAATCATCCGTTATTGAGTAGAAGATGCATAGGATTTAATGTAATAGTAAAGAATTGTTGCACTAAATGTTTGATAGCTCAAAAAACAAAAAACAAAACTATGTTTTGACTAAGGTTTCTGTCGACATGCCTTATTTCGATATAAATGTCGACATAAAGTTTATCTTGACATGTCGACATGAAATCTCATTTGTCGACATAACTTGTCAAGTAAAAACTGAAGTTTAATTGTCAATGTATGACTGTTTATTAGCATTTGACCTTTAAAGAGTTGCATAAATAGTTTAATACTTATTAGCTGTTCGTTATTTACAACAGTTTATAAAGTTATTACGATGGTTCACAACAAAAAAAGTTACAAAATATAAATTCCATATCATCGCAAAAGGAACGAGTACATAACTATATAGTCTACATCTAAAAAGGGTCATTAAGCTTATCCAAACAATTTCGTTTTTCCCACGAAAACCAATTCTTTGATATAAACTTTATGTCGACATTAAGGCGGTGTCACACATCACCGTGTTGGCGAAAACGTACGAATAACGTACACTGTTTTACTGTACGGTGATGTTCGTTATGCATTCGGTAGAAACACGTTCAATTCGTTATCCATCCGGTGGGAATGCGTTTTTAGTATGTTACGTACGTTGTCTTGTTTTGAGCAAGGTCAACAAACTCTCAGCACTAGAGAAATATTATAATGAAACTTGCAAACCAGAAAGTGTGAAGAGGTATTTTTTTCAAGTGGGGATTTACCTTGACGATTGTCTCTGTGCATATTCGTACGTTACTAATTTGTTTTGTACGTTCCTCATACTGAATTTATTCGTTTAGTACGGAACACGTCCAGTTCTCATACGTTTTGGCTCAATACAGTGATGTGTGACACCGCCTTTATGTCGACGTCGACAACAAATTATTGCGACATGTCGACATGAAAAAACAGTCTCGACAGAAACCCTTAGTTTTGACCCTAAAAGCTAAAGGGAAAAGCATATTAACTATGTGACCTGACGAAACACTTCAATGATAATCATGTTACGTCGATTTTGGTTTTCCACCCGGAAGTCAATATTTACCGAAATGTTAGCCCAAACACAGTTTTGCCTATAAAACTAATAAGCCGTGACAAAAGCTCCTGCAATTCATATACATAAAAGCGGGCAATTTGTATTGTTGTTTGGGATGGGTGGTAGTGCGCCTATTTGGGTGCATTGTTATGCTTTATTAGTGCATTGTGGGATTAAATTTCGGTAAAGATTGATTTCCGGTTAGAAAACCCAGGATCAACGTATTGATATTAATCAATAAAATGATCATCAAAATGTTTGAGTGACATATTTTGCAGAAGGCACCTTTCTATCACGCTCATAATTTGGAGTATTGAATGTTGTTTACGTGTTCGAAATTTGAAACTTTGCTATTATTACGAAAGCAAAGGAAATATTAAATAACTTCAACTATCCGCCGATCCACTCAAGTTTTAATTAGATTGTTGAACCTCATAATAGCGTGGAGATAATCTAACATAGCGGAAATTGTTTTTCTTTTCAGGACCCAAGTAAATTACTTCTTGTTTGCTTTATATGCTCAGCTGGCTAGTTTAATGGGTATTAACAACTTCATTAGTCCAATGTTACAGCTGGCTTTGGATTTCATGTTCTTATGACGCAAAGAAAAACATGGGATTATGTGGGCGAGTGTTTCCTTTTTAAGTAAGTAATAAGCAAATAATAAAGTATACAGGTAATTTCGTAAGGACCAATGTCTATGAAGACTGGAGGCTACGCCTATAGTTTGAATCTTTAACAACAACAACAACTACAACTACAACTATATATTATTTAAACTTTCAGTTGTAAAAGTTTCGAGCAGTTTTGAGTTGCCTTTTATCCAAGAACAAAGTAAACTTATCCTGTTATGCAGTGAAATTCCAGGGCAATCAATGAAAAGTATCTCCGATATAAACTAGTCAATCTATGAAAATTGATAGGGGTACATCTAAATTGCAACACAAAGTTTTTTGGCTAAAATAAGTTGTTGATGACCTCCCAAACAACATATCGAGGGTTGAGAGTTACAAGGTCGTATCTGCATAATAACAATCCCAAGGCCAAACGATTTGAAGGCCTTATTATTCTTTCGAGATGAAGGATTTAATTAACTCATTTATCTTGACAGCACTGTAAACACCTGATTAATCTTCCGAGATGAATGAATTAATTAGATCATCCATCTCAACAGAACCATCAGGTGTTTGACTTTGTGAATGTTGCTATGCAGATACATCTTTTTGGCTCTTAACCCTCGATATCCAAAAAATAGGAAAAAGTAAGTTTGTCAAAACCGATTTTTGAATGATACGATAAGAATCTATCTAAGGCACTGAAAGTTTTCACTGTTGGACACTTGTAAATGTTTGACTCTTACAGGCCTAAACACGTGACCTTCCATGTTTGTGAATGTGCCTTAAACCACACATCGGAAATAGATAAATCAATACCTTTTTTGGAACACATTGGAATAGTTTTTAACAAGATTTGACAAAATTTTGAATGACCTGTAATCATAGCAACAGCGTATCTGATTCATTTCAAATTACTACTTTGTAAAGACAATTTTGCAAAAGGAACATTTTGAGACAAGCACTTTTGAAATTTTCAATTTCCACAGGGTCAAACATGTGACCCTATAATGACATTTGTAGATATCACTCAAAAACATACTTCGGAGATAGGTAAAACTATACTTTTTCTGCTTCCTTTTGTTTAGAGGAACACTTTGCAATGGTTTTAAACAAGATGTGACCAATTTTGAAATTTCACCTCGTGTTTCGGCGGCCATTTTGTTTTATGCAAATCCAACTTTGACAAACCTATTTTCCCTACTTTTTAATACATTTGTTTTCGGTCAACATGCAAGGAGTGACACAGAATTAAAATAGTAATTTGGCCAAAGATAAATGACCAACGATAATTTTCATGGCTCACAGTTGGCTTAACTAAAGAAAAAGTCTTAAGGCTACAGTCCCTAAATGGGTTCTGCTCGGCTGAATGTCATGTTTACTGCAAGTTTTTACCTACTTATACATATCAAAATATCACAATTTTTAGTGTACATATGGAATAGAGTGTCTAGTTTATACTTAGTGAATACTTTAGTGAATCTTTACTAGTGATTTCACGTCCATTATCAAGGTCAAATTGACGTCAATACACTTCTTCGAAAAGTTGACGCCTTTTTTCGCCGAAAGTTTCATGATGTTCGAACCATTCGATGTTTTATAAATTTTGACAGATTGTAGGCTTGATACTTCTGATCGAATTACAAATAATATCTTATAAATATGTGGAGTTGATTTTGAATGATAATGTAACAAACCCGCGTTGTTTTGCCTGAAAAACCGGCCATGAATTACGACTCTGAGATCGGCCTGTTTGAGCTGTGAATTGCCTGTTTTTAGTATCTACATTATCTACATTTTGTCTGATATACGCATTCGCATAATTTACTTACAAATTGAGCATTCCAATTACGCAAAAATTACAATTTATATGTAAACAATAGAAGAATACGTCACTCTAATGTTTATGTTTTAGATTTTAGTTCACGATCTCAACAATGCCTTGATAGCTCAGCGGTAGAGCGCTCGCTTCCTAATGCATGACAAACCCCTGCCATAATCAATGGTTCGAGTGGAAACTATTTATCTTTTCATGATTGAAAAATAGTTAGGATTCACATTTTCCTGAGCATATGGATTCCTCGTACCCTTAAAGCATGGTCTTTGCAAATAATTAAAAACGTGAAAATGACAAGAGGTTGCATTTACCGCTGGTTTGGGATGGACGGTCACAAATATGCTGAGTTTAAACGGTCTTGGACATTATTAATACTTAGCTGGCTTCTCCTATTTTTCAAATTTCAATTGAAGATTAACGTACAAGTGGGACAATATACGCATGCTTATAACAATTTTTCACGAAGACAGATGTATGATTGAATACCGTGAACCATGAAAAATACCAGTCAAGTAATAAAGATCGAACTTTCTTGGAATAAAACATGCCTTTGGAATCATTATATATCTGTGAATAATATTATACATCCTCCATTGTGTAAGTTTCAATTCGTCGACGTCAACTTAAACATAATATGATAACATTAAACTAAACAAATATTGAAATGCTTCAGATAATTCATCCTGGATTTTTACTGCACAGCTTTGTTCGTGAGTAGTGATAAGAAGTGATAAGATTGATTTGAATGGTGTTATGTACATTGAAAGGATTTAGTTAAATGCCGAAAGTTCAAGTAAGAGTACGTGCAAGATTGTATGCTCCCGTTTTGATCCTTTCAAATTGACTTTTGCCCGCAAAAACAATATGCGAAACTATGATTCATATTTGCCAACATGTTCTATGTAAAGTTTAATATCCGCCAATATTTTATCTCATGGTGTAGGGATAACCCGTGGATAGCCTCTGTGCAGGACGTTTGTGAATTTAATATCTTATTTCTGCAGGGCAAGTTGTATATTATATAATCCTTACTCCTTGAGCCATCTAATAAAGCAGAGAGTTTAAATATTACATCATGTTCTTTATTCTTAACAAAATTCTTCTACATGTATATTTCTATATTTTTGTTATCACATATTCTTCATTACTATTCATTCAAGGGGGAGGGGGCTTTAAAGTATTCTTCCCGAAAATGCAAAGATATAAATATAACGTACATACATGATGTACATACTTACATGTACAACAGGTTTTATATAGCGCAATGTCAAATTGTTTATTTCGCTTTAAAACTTGTTTTTCTCAAAGTTACAATAAAACATAACATAAAAATACACCTTTCCTCAGTTATAGAGAGAAAATAGCTTAAAATTTTGATTGTCCTTCACCAGAGGATTATTACTTAAAGTTCACTTAAAGTCTATGTTGTCTGCTGAACATACAATGCGTTCATAATGCGGCTTTCTTATCAAATATCCGTAGTCATATCAATGCGTTTACAGATGCATTCCATTGACAGCATCACATAAGCTCTGTTGTTTTAGTCGCCTTGTTTCTAGCATAGGAGACACTTTCATCTTCGTTGTTACTATCTGTAGACATATCGATCTCATAATGTTTAAATGTACACATTACACTCTTAAAAAGAAAGGATCAAATTTGATCCCATAAAGTATCAAATATGAGCTTACCCTTTTTGGGATCAATTTTGATCCAAATTCTCCTCAAATTTGATCCTTTTTGGATCAAAAAGGAGTGTAGTTGATCCGAAAAGGATCAACTTTGAGGAGAATTTTGGATCAAAATTGATCCCAAAAAGGGTAAGCTCATATTTGATACTTTATGGGATCAATTTGATCCTTTCCTTTTAAGAGTGTAAAGTTTACTCAAGTAAAATAATATTATTTAGTATTTACTATACTACTTTGTAGATAGTAACATACAAGGTGTCCCAAAATGGTTACATGTAAAAAAATAATCGTGTGCTAAGACTATAGTAGTTAGAGAAACGGAACTTTGCACGCATTAAATTACAACTATCATCTACATACTGGTAAAATTTTGACATCATAGCAATATTGGTTTTTGAGTTATCAACAAAGGTAGATACCTATGTAAGAAATACATTTATTCAAAATTAAACAAAATCGTCATACACGTTTTGTGATATTTTAATGTGCATTCGTTTTTCTAAATGATCATGATCAGACTTTATATTAAACTAAATTTGGTACAACTTTTAATGAATAATATTTGAACTCTCTTTCAATACATCTATTATGCAAATTAGAGATACCTGTCAATCAAGTTTTAGCGCGGAAGTTGATGAATACGCATAATACATACACATTTTCATGGGTAATATTAATTCTTTAACTGTTTATACCGCACACTAAAAAAATAGATTTTGACATAATTTTCTGACCTTTTCATATTCAAAAAGAATTACAGTTAAATCAACAACGTTTTCCGATTGCATACAACTAATTTTTCTAGCCATCAACACGTACACATTATGTTCAAATATGTTCAAAATTAACATGTTTGCTCGGGCACTTGTGCTCAATATTTAAGATAACACGCTCATCATAAAAGTCGAACAAGTGTCAATATCACTAAAATGAGCGATATGGCTTTAACTCAAATGTAATATTTGAAAATGATATAATAACGTTTCAAAGAAATGTTACTTTAATAGATTCGCTTTCTTCTTGCTCTTGTCAAAGATCATAGGTCGTTTGACCTCAACTCTACTTCTAAAAAGGTGGGTAATATGGTGTAACTGGACGCAACGATCCCATCGTAGGTCAATGTGCGCAGCACAGCAAAACACTTACTTGGATGACCTCATACATTTTTAGCCTAGTAATATGTAGCGTCCAGTATGAAAATAACTTTAAAAAAAATATCTAAGTCAAAAGAGATCAACCGCCAATTATGACCGAACATATAGGAAGATATCTTCTGTGTAAATTTCAGTCGTTGTTGTGTCAATCAGAATTATATTTTGGTTTCAATGGTCAATTTTGTGTAAAAATTATGAAATCATGACGTAACATCCTGTTTTTATAACTATTCAAACTAATCCCATGTTGCAATGAACACTATATTCTGTTTTATGAACATGTGCAATTCTACTGTATATGGTATAGATACAGACTTACATCAAAATTTGAGAATTATGGGATCTCTGCTCCAGTTGGCTTTATTATTATTCCAAGCCATATCCCATAATGCAGTACGATAGACAAAACAAATAAATTCCATTGACAGTACAATTACGTGACCATAGATATAAACAAACATCATACGATGTGCATCACGGGTTTGACACATATTTGTATCTTGATCGTTGAGTATTAAGGTCAGTATTAGTCCGCAGAATACTCATTGATTTTCTAACATGCACAGAGATTTTGAATGACTTGAGTGCATAACATCAAAAGATTCTAGGCCTGCATAATTAATGGCTTTTGCCGTGTGGCCTTGCTTTCTGT
>JXSR01S073950.1:13410-26840 GCA_000969725.1 Ophiothrix spiculata | reverse complement strand
CAAGATTTATATGCATTTATATTTTACATAACTTGACAGAAGGCAGCCCATAGAGTTGGGATGTTCTTATTCTAGCGTATTCAATTCGTTGATTATTGTATATAACTAAGGGAATCAAATACGCGGGTCGTTTCTATTTTGAACAATGCTTAGTTGCTCCGGGTGTTTTGAGCAATGTTAGGTTGCATTTTTCTAAAAATAATTAAAACTTACCCTGTTATGCAGCGCAATTCTAGTAAAGTGTATTAAGACATATAGATCAAGCGATTACGATTTTACTCAATCAAGGTAAAGTATCCCATTAACTACTTATTGCACATTCAACTTTTACTCAGGATCTTAACAAATCGTGTCAGCAATTTACAAGAAAAGTTTCAAAAGTGTCAGCTTCCGTCTTGTTACCATGCTGTGTCGAATTCAGCAACTCCCTCCTTTATTAAAGTAAAAATGTGAAAATCACTTGAATGCGATTTGAACACCCTTTCTGGTAAATTATTATCTATATACAATTCTATATTGCTACTTGAAATATACGAAATTTTGTGTCTTTTCCTATTATCAAATAACAAATTTGCAGTTGTTGAAGATATTTCAATATGTGTTGTAAATTATACATGATTTCAAACTTAAATAAATCGTGGAGATCAAGCCACTGTTGCATGTTGTTGTATAAAAGATGTGGGGTTATTGTACGACGGGATATTGTTCCACATTCTAGGTGTATCCCAAAGCATTGATATG
The DNA here is from genome assembly GCA_000969725.1 of Ophiothrix spiculata. Classification (NCBI taxonomy): domain Eukaryota; kingdom Metazoa; phylum Echinodermata; class Ophiuroidea; order Amphilepidida; family Ophiotrichidae; genus Ophiothrix; species Ophiothrix spiculata. The sequence goes on along the minus strand of JXSR01S073950.1, from coordinate 26,099 downwards.
TAAGAAATCTTTGTCGGTATTCATTCACAACAAATTGATACCTACCTAGTACTTTGACCAAAGTGAAAGGAATATTGCTCACATTTTGTGCTTTGGTTTAACTGGAGGAAACATTTAAATGATTTCTTTATTTTCTTTCTGGCTTGCAGTCAGTAGTTTTGATATTGTGTTCGAATGCATTCAACTCTCCTAGAAAAATGAAACAGTCATTTATTTTTTAGCATTATAACTGATGTGTATTTAAAGAAACTGCCAAAAGCTATATAATATGACACAATTTAGCAGGGTTGAAGTTGATTGCCATTTCTTTATTTCTTTTGATTCAACGTCCCTCTTTTATTTCATGCAATCAAACCTTGAATATTTTTGATATAAAAATCGCAAAGCTATATACGGTATAAACCTATCTATGAAAAATAATTGTATGGAACTAAAACTTTTTTGTTAAATTGTTCAGTAATCTCCTAGCTAGTTATGTGTCTTACATATTATTCTAGTCACAAGATACTATATGATAAACCGTATATAAATTAATGATACATCAATAAACCATTCATTTTAAGGATGAAAAATGATAAAAATATTTATACATCAAGTTTGTACAATTGCCAATCACGAACAACGTAACTGAGTCTTCCAATATAAGACTCTTTTTACTTTTCACCAAGCAAAGATAACTAGATAAATTGTGAGTTTTGTAAAATTTATATTAATTCAGTTATTATTAGTTCACTTCCTGTATTTGTGAAAATTGATGTCCTTAATTTACGGGAAATTGTGTGTTTTTTTTGGCAAACTTTTTCAAAATACACAATTGTGCAAACACTTTCAAGTTGTGAAAATTAATGTCCTCCACACAGGGGCGGGGGTCTTTGAAAATATTTGTAATTCGTGATTTTGCGACGCACCATTTTTCTAGAAAAAAGACCGAATTTACGGGGGAAATTGGGGTGGTTTCTTTTGGCAAAATGTTTCTAAATAAACCCAATTTTGCAAATATGACGCATTACGTCTTAGACGATTACCCATCAATCAATAGACAAAAATTACGAAAATGCACCCAAAACCTTTGAATACCCCGTATACCGTTTGTCAGTAAGAACCCCTTCCCCTAATTACCAAGCGATCATTTTCAAATGAATAGATCACATCATAAACCGAGTGTGGTGCAACAACAATTATTGGCCAATAAAGTAACATATCTCGATATTGCGTGAGAAACCGATCTGTAATATACGCTCACGGACAACTATCACTTGCCACCTGACCACTATAATATAGGATAGATGGAAACAGACAGACAGGCTCCATTTCTTAAACTTGATGACCTGAAAATGTACCTGAAGTTATGATATCTATGAATGGTTTGCATGACCTCAACTATTCGTTGTCAGTTTGTCAAAGATTTTACCGAATGCGAAACTCGAATACCATCTCTAAAAGATTCGGGAAGTAAATGTATACTACTGGAAATATTGTCTTTAGTTTTTTATTATGTTATTACAAAATGCTTTATTTCGTGTTACGAAAATATGAAACAAAAACATTTCACAAGTCCTGCTCTGTTGCTTTTTATTATGGTTATTTTTATGACAAACAAAAAATCAGGCATATGTTGTGTACATTCGTTACCCCTCACTGCTCAGGTATCATCCTAGAAATGAACGTTTTCCTAATATATTATGTTTAGATATATTTTAACTAAACACGATTCTTTAGAAGCGGTTTAAATAATTTAGCTTATATTTTACTTATAAGGGGCGCACCATTAGATTTCTAGGGGGAGCAAGAAGTTGGTTTCGGTCTTGAATTTTTTTTTGCGCCCGACTGCCCGTTCGAGAGCGACTTCTTCCTAGAAATTACTTCTTTTTTCCTATTCCATGTTCAGGGAGAATGTTTGCCTATGGAGGGGGATTTTTTCCCAAAAACTTCCTGCTCCCCGGGAAATCTAATGGTGCGCCCCTGAGAATACATTTCTTTAGAATAATATTTTTCTTTCTGGAAACAGCTTTAATGATTGCCAAATTACCAACTACACAGACCAGAAACATTTTAACTCGCATAGAGAGTATGGCAAGCCCTCGAAACAAACCAATTTGGTGTGGACCATAAGTTACCAACAGTTAAGAGATATACCATATCAATGATATGCTGCAATCACTACAAAATTCAACTTCAGAGTCTACTCTATATGTATATATTTCTAATGATTGTATAGATTCAATTGTTGAAAACAGCAAAAAGTTAACGCAGGAAAAGTGTACACTTTATAAAGCCGTTATCTAAATTACCAGAAAAACACCATCACGGGATTATTAAGCACATTATTATGCACATGTGTGCTAGAATTCTTTATTTGGATATTTGGATAAGGTTATAGATTTGAATAAACTTTGAAATTTGGGTAAAATATCACGTCATCATTGACCTTTGACCTTCAACTGTGACTTTGATATTTGATGCGACATTTTTTTACAAAGTAAATTTTATACATAATGCATATACCAACTTTGAATTGAATATGTTATGTTCAAGTATTTTAAAAAGGTGCATTTTACAAAAGTCTAAGTGCCCCTTAAAAATTGCTTCTGAAAAAAATGTGTTAATTTAGAATATGCATACCTTAATTCGTATGCCTAGAAATATATAAGATCTGCAAGATTCCTAGTCCTTTTTTGCGATAAATAAGAAAACCAACAGAGACAAGACGAAGTCAAAGATTTTTTGAAAGATTTTGTCAAGAACGGGATTGTGTGTTTTGGTGCAAAAATAATCAAATTGGTCGCGTCGTTTTTGAGATAATTTGCATAAAATTTGTAAAAATGGTGGCACTCTTCAACGTTTGTTTTGTCCCTAAAAACGCAAAGAAACAACTTTCCAAATATTTTATTTCGGCAATGCATTTGTAATTATAGCCTGCAACAATCTTAAGGTCAAAACAGGTCAACACCTAATAAATCTTTCAAAATAAATGGTCTATTTAAATCATTTGTCTTCATCTCTATGCCGCTCAACCCTCGATAAAATGATTTTGTAGAAATATATAAACGTTTTATCCATTTTATTTTACAGCATATCAACTGACTGCACTGTTATTTATGTACAGTGGAATATAATGTTACCATTAAAAATAAATCAAGATCTATATATTTTGCGTATATATTGGGAATAAATAGGTTAAACCACCTTAGCGAATACGAGATTCATTAAAAGATAAATAGGAAATGACGGGACAACTGTCCGTTGTGGAGATTCTGCCTAAACCAATTACCGATTTGATTGATTCTGTAACCGCATGTACTTGGACATGATAAGCAATTGCGAAGTATTGTATATGAATTGCGTATGATGACATTTTGGACATAAGTTCGATCATTCTTCTTATAGCGTGTTAATAACCTGTAACACTGTTTAATACACTTATTTTTCAACAATGTATTCAAAATTATAAATTGAATTTAGCTATATATATATAATTTAAGGGTGCTCTCATGGTAAGAAGTTCTGACTATATTTCAATGACTTACTCAGCGAATGTTTTCGTCGCTGGCGGATCGTATAATTCAATTCTGCATGTCTTTTAAAGCGGGCAATTCAATCATATTTTGGGCCTAGCAATGATCAAATATAATGCCAAACAAATGAAGTACATATTTACATATGCCAACCCATGCTCCGATAATATTAGATATATGTGCAAAGCCGTAGCTGTATTATTTGTACGTCAATATTAAGCATGACACTTCACATTCCGTTTTATGTTTTATTTTAATGGATTTACTATTATTGAAGCACGATCCATACTGCGCTAGGGACATTAAAGACATTTTATCATTAATGAAAGGAAGGTGAATTCTTAAGTGGCAGCATTTATGTTCAGTTTTATGTTTATTTAGGATTCTCAGTAGAAAAAAGAGGACACAACTTCACAAATCCATGTAGTCAATTTGTAAGCATCTATGTCAAAGTTGTATGCTAGTAAAAGTGACGAGATGTCCGAGTTGACAGGATATTGAACAGGTTGAACTTTATGGTCTTTCAAAATTTGAGGCGTTATCTGCTTATAGCAAACATAAATAGTATCCATATTTTAGGTTTTTTCCTAGAAAAATTTGCAAAGAGGCTGATTTTAACTGATTATAGTAGGTATAGGTGTAAATATTTACAGAAAAAAGTGAGGAAGGGTAGGGGCTGGGGAACCTTATTTTTCGGGGGGTCATTAAAAATATGTATGTCGTATTTGACATCTAATTAAGGGAAATGTAATTTAAAACACTGGTTGATTTGTTTAGTTTGTTATTTTATCACCTTGTAAAAAATTATACCTAACTAAAGACATTATGACCCAAAAATTGAAAATGTTGCTATTATTATCTCTATATTAGGGTTTATTTAGAAAAGAAAATAGCAAAGAAGCTGATTTTAACTATTTGTGGAAGATACAGGTGTCAATATTTACCCCCCAAAAGTAAGGAAGGTTTGGGGCTGGTGAACTCGACTTTAAAGGGTCATTAAAAAGAACGGATTATTGGTTATAAGCTACGCGTAAAATATGTTGTGTTTGATATCAAATTAGGGAAATGTAATTTAGAACACTGGGTTTGTTGTTTATTTAATTACTCTATCACCGTGTAAAATGTTACACCTGATTAAAAACGTTATGACCTAAAATTGTAGATGTTTTGTTAAAAATAGGCAACATTCAAAATTATGCTATTAATATCCCTAAACTTTGGTTTATCTAGGAAGAAAATGGAAAAGAAGCTGATTTCAACTGCTTGTGGTATTTATAGTTGTCAATATTTACCTACAAGAAGTAAGATGGGAGTTGGGGAACCTGATATTTAAGAAGTGGGGTTCATTAAATATATAGGCTATTAATTCGAAATTATGCTTGAAGTGCGTCATGTTTGATATCGAATTAAACTAAAATATAATAAAAACAATGATGTTCAATTTGTTACCTTTTCACCTAGCAAAAATGCTATACCTGATTGAAGACACAATTCCCTGAAAATTGTGATTTCATGTGCAAAATAGGTCAAAATTCAAAATGTGGTAATAATAGTTCTAAATATCATTCTTTACTGACTTGTTTGTTTAAAAAGAAGGCTATTGGGATACTTCAAAATTGTCCTGTAAGTTTTCGCTCCATAGCATGCAGGAACATTGTGTATATTTCAAAATGGCGACTTTAACCCTTTACACAAAACTTTTTGGCGATCATTCAAAATGGGTCCCAATATTGAGTATGAGTTTTACGGCTTTCTATTATTCGTTATATATTGTTTGAATTTTCAGTTTTCACAAATTTTTACGAAAAATCAAAATTTTCAGGACATTACGTCTTCAATCAGGTAAAACATTTTTTCAGGTGGTAGAGTAATAATTTTAACATCACTATCATTGTTTTCATTATATTTCTATTAATTTGATATCAAACATGACACACTTCAAGCATAATAATGACCCCCATAAAAAAAAGGTTCCCAAACCTCAATTCACCCATACTTTATTTTTGGTTATTATTGACACCTATTAATTCCACAATCATTTGAAACCAGCTTCTTTGCCATTTTCTTTTGTAAATCAACAAGAATATACGGAAATTAATCATAGCAAAATTTAAAACTTTGATCTACTTTTAACGAAAATTTTAAAATCACAATTTTTAGGTCATATTGTCTCAATTAGGTATAATTTGTTTGTTTTTGCAAGGTAATAGAGTAACAAAATAAGCAATTCACCCAGTGCTATAAATAACATTTCCCTTAATTTGATGTTGATAATAAGACATACTTTATGCATATCTTAGGGCAAATGACCCCCTCTTTTTAATGACCCCCCCAAAATAAGGTTCCCCAGCCCACACCCTTCCTCACTTTTTTTCTGTAAATATTTACACCTATAACTTTCACAAACTGTTGAAATTAGCTTTTTTGCCATTTTCTTTTTTTAAATAAAATCTAATTTAAAGATAATAATAGCAAAATTTTGAAAGGTGATAGAGTAACAAAACAAAATGATCACCAAGTGTTTTATATTACATTTCAATAAATTTAATGTCAAATACGACATGCTTTATGCAAAACTTAGGGCAAATTACACCTTTTTTAATGACCCCTGAAAAATAAGGTTCCCCAGCCCCCACCCTTCCTCACTTTTTTTCTGTAAATATTTACACCTATACCTATCATAATCAGTTGAAATCAGCCTCTTTGCAATTTTTTCTAGGTTTGGCCAAAAAAAGGGCTAATTTATGGTTACTAAAAGTTCTATCATCATCTAAATATGGACTTGGTTGAAGAGAAACTTGGTTTTCAATAGAACAATATCATCATGTCAAAAGTTATGTTTTAAATTTGCACCTGATCGTTTGTAAAGACTTTAACAGTTAGTAAAACACAAGTTCAAGAGAATTATTAGGTGTCCAGTCCAAAACATGAGTAAATGTAGAAAAATGATCGATTGCCAGTTCAATCAAATCTTGTAAAAAATATGATTTATATCTCTTCTCGATGGTCATAATATTTTGACATTACAAGAATTTTTGTAAAGTTATCAATAAAGATACGCACCATGTCAATATGCATTTCTTCAAACTTTGACAAAATAGTAAACATGCTCGTAATTGTAAATATGCATCTTTTTCCTTTTTATCCTCCTCGTTGAGACTTTGAGTTTGTACAAATCAATGGCAAAAACAATGGGGAAAACAGGGCATTAAAATAACACTAAATAAGCATGCTTTAGTACTATTTTGTTTGTATTTTGAATTCATGTGTTTCTGACATGGGTGTCAATCTTGATACACGTGAGCTTTAGTTCATTTTCCTTTCATGTCACCAATCAAATTTACTTGTTCAATATACAGAATAACATATCGAGTATGAATAGTGACATATATTATGATTCCTCTCGTAGTGTCTTCGGGTATATACAAAAATAAGTTAGTCAAGACAACCTACAATTATCGGTTTATGACAGAGCTTGTGCTATGAATGGTCTCGCTGCTTCGAAATATTTTGCATTTGATGTGAAAGGTAGTGAATGTGACAAGCGTTTTGCTGACTGAAAAGTAACCTTTTTGATTCTTTTATATAAATTATGTCAAAATTATAGAATTTCATTCGTGACAGTGAATAATTGATGACAAATTAACACGACAAAAGATATAAAAACCTAAAAAATTCAGGCTCATATCATCGATCCATGAAACTGTCGTAGTAATTGACGGGTATTTAATAAATATATTCATTCGCATTGAAAGTTATTGTTTACGCATGTGCAATGTTGGAAATGTCAATATTGCATGGACACACAACCATATACGCCTACATCAGATCTGTTTAATCATTATTTAGCGTAAGATTTTGGCAAACTAACACTAAATATTCAAACTTTGTTTTCGGCGTTACATATAAAATATATAATGTAGATAAGTATTGATAATTAGCATAAATTTTGATTCAAGTTTCATCTTTCTTGTTCAAAACAAACACTCCGTCAAATGTATCGGTATATGGACATCAAGACTTTCTTTTCTCTGCTCTGTGCAAAATTTTCTGAAATTAATATTTCTTTAACCCTCGTCTACCCAGCTGGGGCGGTGGGAGGGTTATTGCAACTCCCCTGAGTTTTTTTCCCGCTGAATAAAAACGCAAAAACGTTTTCGAGCTAAATAGCGTAAATTAAAAAATTTTTGGGGAGGGGTTGCAAAAAAAAAATTATATAAGTAAAAAAATTCACATTTTTTTGTAACGATGTCAATGTATTCATGATCTACTAATTTGAGCTAAATTTCATTGGAAAATTCTTTTAGAAGTGAGTTTTTCAAATTTTGGCCAAAATCGAGACATCGCGAAACGAAAATCGGTTATTTGGCCATCATTTTGAAACGGCACGTATATTTAATATTTTTTTCCTACAATTTGGTCATGATTAGTGTACCTAGATATGATGCAAAGATTATAAAAAATTCAGGCGGGAAAATGGTTTTTAAAAGGGGGTACAATGGATCCCCCCCCCTATGCACTAACGGAACTGCAGGGTACCTTATGCTGTTTTAAAAGCAATCCACAGGATCGAAATGGGTACGGGCATCCGACTTCCAACCACCATCGCCGTCATAAGCCTTGCCACTATCACATTAAGATCACGCAAGTGAAGAGAGGTTCCGCCACAATAATTTTAACTGGTAATTTTGATGAATCCCAATTGGACCAACAACACTGACAGAAAGTTAAAGTAAAGACAATTACAGAATAAGTGGCCATGCTTTATCAAGAAGGGAGATCTCTGAGTCAATAAAACAAGTGTCGTACTTTTGTGTTTTTTAAAACCCGTACCTTAAAAAAAACCGTAACAAGAATCCCTGTCGCTAGTAAACTCAAAAATATTAATAAATGAGGCTAGAGAATAGCACTATCAAACTGTCAGTTTCACCAACAAAAAAAGATAATTGAAATGTGTTTGTTTTTATCCCTGAGCTGAACCACACTAACTAAACACAAAGATATTAATAAACGATTCCGGCGAATAGCACTATCAAACTGTCAGTTTCATCAAAAAAACAATTGAAATATATTTTCTTTTTATCCCCAAGCTTTTCCACAATATACATTTTGTTCAGCTATCTAAGACATGTATAAATTCAATACTATACATGTATGATTAAGTAAGATACACCTTAAGCAAATGGCCATTATATACTTTGAAACACACCAAAAGGAATACACCGCTTTTGAAATGGGAGGAATAATAGCATACAAACGTAAACTATATGACACACGTATCTGTTGCTTTCAAACAAAAATCTCCTTAAAGTATCACCCAAATCTACCACTGAAAATAAAACACGCATAAAGGATGCCTTATTTAACAAGCATGGTGCATTACGTATTCATTAGCTGTTGCGCGCGTGATAGGATTTCTGAAGATTCCCATACCCAAATTTAATTTCATGGATGGTATTTGACACATGTTCTTAAAAGTATTGGTAGCATTTGTTCAAAGATCAGTAAGCCCAATACTTTCTGTTGATTGTTCTCATAATATACAGATATATTTCATTTTTTCGATCATTTTCTTGAAATTGAACTTTGCTGGTGTTTTTAAAAAAAAAGCACAGGGATTGAGAATCAGTCAAAAAATAATTTCTGCAAATTACGTCCTTGACACCTGTAGCGCAAAAGTTTGCTGCATTTACGGCTCGTTTGAAACGGTCTCATTTTTGAAAAGTACAAACAGAACTTAACGACAGAAAAATTCACTGACCTGTGAAATACAAATAATGCAAATGAGACACTTGGTACGTAATTTTTCAAAATGGTGATTTTTTTTATTTTCATTATGGCAACGACCTTTCGTACCCTTGGATTTGATAGATTGCCATACCCTGTGATCGGTCCTGGCAAGATGCTTCTGTCGGCGATGGTTTTATTGAAATATTTCCTGACTACATTCAAATTTTATGGGCACTTTTTATTAATGTTCTGAATTATTAGATGTGAATTGGGCTTTTTGTAGCAGTTTCCTTTGTCAAATAATAACATTGTAGCAATGCAATCTTTTTTGAATTCGTTTAATTAATCAACTAACTTTAATAATGTTGTGAGAAAAACCCCATTTTAGCTTATTTTGGCGGCCATTTTGAATTTCAAGATGGCCGACAATATAAGGACACTAGCGTTTAACTTCAAAATATCTTTATTAGGTTCCTTGACCCTGAAAACATAGGTGTAGACTCCAGAATCAGCTTCGTGTGACCCTCACAAGTCAAGATATAGCCGAAAGTGTTGAATTTGGCGGCCATTTTGAAAAACGCCCTCTAGAGAAAAAGTTAGGCAAATTCAAATTGTCCACCCAAGTTTTTCTGAATACCCTGGATATGTAGAACAATAAAATCATGGGTGGATGAGTAAAACAGAGATGGCCACGAACTAACCCCTAGAGCCTGGAGTAACTCAGCAATGAGCTGTGACCGTTGAGTAAATTTTTACTCAACGGAGTAAAAAAAAATTCAGAGTGCAGACCTCGAGCAATCCTTTTTTTCAGCATGATGACTAAATCTAATTTGATATTTCAGAAGTATTGATTAACACATCATTGAGGAATGTTTACACAAAATTGAAATGTTTTAACTATTTGTGCTATCTTAACTTTAAGCATTTCATAAACCCTTTTAAAGGGTTTGCTTCTACAGGGTGTCCAAAAATTAACTCCCCATTTTTAAATGCTTATAACTTTAAAACCAGGGTTCGCATGGCAACTATAGACATAGTATTGATAGAGAAAACTTGTAGAATTCTTTTGATACCAAACATTATGCAATCAGTAAACTTCTAAGGTAGCAAGAAGGTCTAAAAGTTCAAAGTGGTTGAGCCAATATACCATACAGTGTTGATACTCTTCTGCCACATGAGGCCTCATACAGCTAAACGGTTTAGAATGGCTGTATTAATTAACTTTTTCATGAACAATCATATTGCTCAAGACAAAGAAACCCTGGCCCTTTCACTACCATGATTTAAGTCCGCTTGATTACTTTTTTGGGTTATCTGAAGGACAGTACATCCCAACACCATGGACTATTCCTGACCTGAAACAGAACATCATCAGTGAAAACAGGAAGATCAAGAAAAACGCATGCACAAACGTCCAGAGCTTTGTCGTTAGAGTAAAAGATTTTTTTGAAATCTGTCAGGAGGCAATCTAGAACATATTCTTAAATACTAGGCAGCTTATTCTGGGTAAGAAGGAGGTAATTTGATATGTCCCTGTGAGTGTAACTTTGAATGTGGAATAAGGAGTAATGTTGTTGTGTATCATTTAAAGATGAGCATAATGCGAGAGTTACGCTTTGACAAATTAAAAACATTTTAATGAGCATTATGTAATTATTAAGACAAAACCACAATCAAAAATCTTTGTATTAACATTGTATAAGCTGTTTCGCTGAATTAGTCATTAAAATGATCATGAATGATTCTCCTGTCTTCAAAGATTGCTCCCTCCTCTACATATGACTCGAACATTTGTTTTTCTTCTCAGTATGAAAGTAGGCTTTTTACGTTTGACGTAATTTACGTTGAAAATGATTTTCAAAAGTGGAAATTATATCATGTTTGGTACCAAATTAATTCTACAAGTTTCCTCTATCAATACATATGTCTGTAGTTGCCATGCGAATCCTGGTTTTAAAGTTATAAGCATTTAACCCTAAAAGAGCCGGGGAGGGGCGGAATCCGCCCCCCCCCCCCCCCGCTCCGGAATTTTTTTTATACCTCCGCCGGTTGTTATTTTTTCACGCTGAAACTTCTTGACTTTTTTCCTTAAAGCCTTGCGCTTCTTTTAAGACCTTTTAAGACCCAAAAATGGGGAGTTAATTTTTGGACACCCTGTATATCTTTAGTATGACAGGCAAAAGTTTCAGAAGAATTATCTTTCTTGCTGTTACCAAAATCACTATCGAAAAAATCCTTCCTTCAAAATTCTTAGTAAATTCCATTTGAATGCGGTTTAATGTTTTGCAAAAAGGGATTTCTTCTATCATGCTCTTATCAAGTCGTAAGAAATTCTGTGGCTAATGTTAATTTTTAGATTTTGATATTGTATTCGAAATATGAAATTCAATTCGTTATTAAGAACTATGAATAGCGCACATTATTCGTCGATCCACGCAATTTTAAATGAGATCATTGAACCTCATTTTAGCGTTTAGATGCGCATCTGGCAATTTTAATGGGTATCAACAACTCCATTAGTCAAATGTTGCAGCTGGTATCTTATATCATGTACAAATGGCGATACAGAAAAAAAAATCAAGACTGTGTAGATGGGTGTTTCTTTTGTATGAAATAAGTTTGAGGTATATGTTTCATTAATATGGTTCAAGATTACAATTAGTGAAACATGAACTCAATTTCGATATGGCTCATCCCGAAAGTGGGGACTTTGCTGATGATCATCTGTTAAAACATTTTCTAAACTTTAAAATGACACCTTACTTATTGAAATCGATCAAGGCGATACAATTTTACAAAAGAAAATCTGCTGGAAATGTTTTGCTGCCTATTTTTACCGGTTTCTTGAAAAGTGTTCTATCGCAAAGCCCCCCCCCCACCCCCCCTTTTCTTCGGGGTGAGTCATCACATATAGAAGTGGTTCAAAAATTATATCAAATTAAACATTACGTCAATTGTGATACCGATGAGGCCAAGAAAAAAGGACTCTTTGTCTTGGGTTCCCGCGCACAAAATTCACATTTGAAGGCTTTTTTTTAGTTTTTCTAGAGATTTTCTGATTTTTACTTGTTTACATGTAGAGAAAAAATAAAGAAAAACGAAACAAACAAACAAACAAAAATGAGTGACTTGAAATCGAAAAAATATGCTTACGTTTAGACTTTTCGACTAAAACAAACCCGCATTGCGCTTAGGGTGATAATCAGATTTAGATTCAGATTGGCCAAAGGAACCCAGGACAAAGTTCTTTTTTTAATTAACTCTCAGATAATAACAGCTTGAAAAAATAAATCAACGTATCTTCAGGCACTATATGGACTTGATTGTTTGATATTTTAAACATTGTTTTTCTAATATTAGGGATATCAACGAGAAAATTTAAGTTCCTATTCAATTTGTTTTCATGACACATTCGAATTGCACTCTGTTTCCAAAGTAAAATGA
>JXSR01S073946.1:5168-41684 GCA_000969725.1 Ophiothrix spiculata | reverse complement strand
ATATATATCAATATCCAAATTGTGTGACCAGGTGATTTAGATGAACCCTGGGAGAGGTGGGCGGGTAGTTCTACTACAAGACTCCAACATTATGGGCCAGGTACAAAATGATGAAATGGTTATGCCACCAAGATCATGCACATAACTACATAGGCAAAACTTGAAAGCTGATTGTAGCTTAGGCCTTTGGGTATATTCATCTATGATAAACACAACACAATCATTATATCAACATCTGTGAAAAAACATCCCAAAAGAGAAGCACATAATTATATGTTTACCAGTAAATGTGTGTACTCCCCTCCCTCCCTGAATCTTATAACCCATCTGTAATCTATACAACCACTGAAATAGAACCTACCTCAAGCAGGGCCATAGCAGCCCGGAACATATACGTCCCGTTTTGTTCCCGATACAATGTTTCCATGTTGCTTGCCTTCAAAATGAGCAGCTCAAGTCTCTGTAATAGGAGCTTGATGCGCCGGGACAACCACAGGCACAATCTGTCATCTATAATACATAGCCAATTTCACAACCAGTTTGCATTTTGCAAAACACAATTTACTTGCAAAGTTCTCACACAAAAACTAGCAATATTTTCTGCAATATTCAGCCTGGATATTTACTAAACATTACTTGCCACAGATGTTAAATCCAATTTATACAAAACTGACAAATCCTCAGTAGACTTTTAACACATATCCAAAGCTTATATAAGACACTTGATAGTTGCTTCTCTGATAAACTTCCCAAAAATGAAATGTGAAAAATATATATCCAATTGTTTATCCCATCCAGTCAAAACGAGTGTTCTAAATCAATCCAAGTGCTAGACTGCCTTTAAATCCTCTCTCAGACTTTGAAAACCATTAAACAGAGATATATCCAAGAAGCAGGACTATATTAGCAGTGACATAATAATCCGCTCTGTACGATATACACTCCACTATGCATAAGAGAAAGCCAGATCACCACTTACAAATTGCAAGACTTATAAAACAGGAAAACAATCCTCTCTTACAGCACAGACAGGTATGCTCTAATGTAATAATGATAGAAACATCAAAATCAGTATGACCAAAACATGTGTTATATATTTCCAATTTGAATTGCTCAAAGCGGGTTGAGTTTGGAGTAAAAAACAAAACCCGACTTCTTCACTATCACAAAAGCATGGTTCCTGTACCTCTCTCTCTCTCTATCTCTGTGGTATTTCCAGTAAGCACATTCTTGCACACATGCCTGTAATTAATTGATTGATCCTTTGATTAATACCAATATGCCCCATGTAATTCAAAGGAGATCATCAACAACCGTGCTAATTAAGTCTCGTCATAGTACAAATTACAAACAAATGTAGCAGAGAAAAGAATGAGGTGAAACTTTAAACAGGATTATTATATTCATAATGATATCAAGAAAATTCCAACTCAGCGATGATTAAGTACCTCCTCAATGTCATAAGTACAGGCAACTATTGCCTTGTCGAATATATTATATTACTTCTAGCATCAGAGGCAAAAATCAAGCAGCAAGAAAATTCAAGTCAACTGGCACTTTATACAATCCAATATCCAAATAATCAAGCCTATCAAACAAGCACTCTTATAACACTGCCATACGATGTAGCGAACAAGCTGCAGCTACCATAAATGATGAAACCAAGTTGTACATTCACTTTATGTTTCTACATAATTAAGTGCATCCAAGTAGCGAAGAACGAGTACTGCTGAAATAATTGATCATCACCCGATGCCACTGGCTGCAACCAACCACACGGTAAGACTACGACTGTCTCCACAAACCAGGTTAATTGTTGGGGTACACCATTTCCCCTGCTGCTTAAGAAATCCTATTCAACTGTGCTTTGAGAACAAGTATCAGTAGTACGCCCGCCTGTCATACCACACATTCAGGTCGATGACACATGATGCCCTATCTACAGCATGTCTCCATAACTGATTTAAGATTAATTGCGGGGATATACCATTTCCCTGGTTGACAATATATCACTTTCAATTCTCATACCTGCTTCATCACAATTAGTACACATGACACACATGATGCCCAATCCGAAGCCCGTCTCCCCTCACTATCTGTGTGGATTACATGTACAAATTCCATCGGTGCAAACATATTCAATCGTGTTCCCATACAAGCTACATCAAAGTTTAAAGTAAAGCCAAGAGCCAATTGCTCTAGTACATCATGTCATTATTTCCCATTGGAAGAATACTGGATGTGCATCATCAAATTTCTATAGCTGATATAAAATAAACCATGATACATCATCCCTGCAACATAGCATCCCTTGTGGAGCACCATGCATAGCTAATTTCCATATTGATGCAGAACCAACTGGGGTCCACATTTCCCGTTGTCACATGTCCTTTTCAATACTGTCAAGTTATGAGTAGTATGCCCATAAACTATTATGACAGATCATACATTACGTTATCTACAGCTTGTCATCATCAACCAGGTTATTTGTCCTAGTGCTAAAAATGTATCATAACCCTCTGAAAGGCATATAAAGGAAAAATTATGAATTTCCAGATACTTGTTTTGAAAATAAAATAGGCCACAAATACATTACCTCTTCCTTCCCTGTTTTGTGTGCTGTGCTGTAAGATACATGTCCACAATGTCACCAAATTCATATGTTCATCAAATAACTCATCAAAAAAATTATAATATCATCATAAAACAAGTAGAAAATAAATTTATAGACAAAGATACTCAGTTCACAATTCACAAATTCAAATGCTATTAATTCTCATCTCAAGACATATTTTATTATAAATTACAGCAAAGCAATGCCACAAGCATTTCAAAATTAATCTAACAATGTAAAATCTGAACTCTAATATTGTCTGAGACAAAACTTACTTCACTTTATAGAAATATATAAGACAATTAACTTTTCAGAGATTTTGATGAGTGGTTTGCTCAAAGTTGCTTCCGGCTACTATTACTAAACATCATTGTAAATTTTAGATAATAATTTATTCTCTGTCATAAACTTCAGTAAACTTCATGTTGGTAATTAAAAGTTGCTACAGGTGGTACAAAAAGGTATATTTTTCCCAGTGTGTAGCAGTTTTTCTTTGAAAGAAATATCCACGTCTGTAGACCAGAAATAAACTTCTGTCAATTCTGAAAACTCAGTATTTATTATAAATGATCCTTTGACTTTCCAATTTGAAACATTTGCTCCCCCTTCATATATGTCGTCATAAATCTTGAGATGATATACATCTGGTATCCTTTTGATAAGATAAACATGCAACCAGCAACAAACAAACTCTAAGTATTGCAAAAGTACAGACCTACATCAAGATAGGAGACCTCTGTAAGCACTTCAGTTTGTTTTTTCATCCTCCACAGGTTATCTTTATTACATCTATACAGTAAGCAACCTATAATTTAAAACCAATACCTGGGAGTGACATTCCACGCATCTTGAAAGACACAACTGCAAATTATTTCACACACAATTACAAAACTGATGATACCTATAAGTATCATTAGCTTCCATAGCTGATGCCTGCATCTGTAGCTAATCAAATTTCAGACACGGCTGTTTATCTTATCGGCTATTCACAATATAATGTAACAAGGAATCTAAAACCAATTAAATGGGCAGGTGTGATAATCAAAATATCTTTTACATTTAGTTTATAAAAATATATTACACTATTAGAATCAGGGTTGTCACTACGCCGGGCAGTGGTGGGCGGGGCCAGCCGGCACTCTTAATTTCCACCCGGCACGGTTGATTTTGAGTCAAAATACCCGGTACTCTAAACTCAAAAGTTACAAAATCAATGAATAATCAAGAGAAAAATGAACAATTATTATCAAAATTTCTAATTTCTTACTATTTCACAAAAAATTTACCCGGCACTAAAAGTTGCCTAGTGACAAACCCTGATTAGAATCATAAAATCTTATAGATTAAATTCCAAAAACCAACTCATTTGATATCTTGATATGATTTACGTCTGGTATAATTTGATAAGGTAAACATGCAATCTGCAACAAACAAACTCTATGTAATGCAAAAGTACATAACTACATCAAGATAGCAGGCCTCTGTAAGCACTTTATTTTGTTTTTTCATCCTCCACAGGTTATCAGCTGCATCACTTTATTACATCTATACAGTAAGCAACCTGTAATTTGCAACCAATACCTGGGAGTGACATTCCACGCATCTTGAAAGACACAACTGCAAAATATTTCACACATAATTACAGAACTGATAATACCAATAAGTATCATTAGCTACCATAGCTAATGCCTGCATCTGTAGCTAATCAAATTTCAGTCGCGGCTGTAAATATCATCGGCTATGCACGACATAACGCAACAAGGAATCTAAAACCAATAAAATGGGCTGGTGTGATAATCAAAATATCTTTTACATTTAGTTTATAAATTTATTACACTATTAGAATCATAAAATCTTGTAAATTAAATTCCAAAAACCAACTCATTTGTTTAACTTAGTAGAAGTACGAAAATTGATGGGAGCAAACATCAAACCAGTCAGATTTCTTACACGTTGGTAATAAACGTGTCAATGATAGCGATACATTTTTGAACTATAACATTGGCTGACACCTTCTGATCATCATCATCTAAAATGACTTGGCCATATCATAGTTGCAAAAGTAGGTCATAGATTCAACATTTCCAACCGTAACAAGAATGATTGTAATTACATCATCCAAATCCACCTGTTTAGAGAAAGTCAAGTATTCACATTAGGGAGCACTTAAAACCTCAACCAGTAGGGTACAGCCGGTTCAAGCTGGTTGTTATTGTACATTCTGAATAATGTCAACTGCTAAAACAGGTGGTTCTAGGCGGTAAGCTGCCGGTTGAAGTTTGAAGTGGCCCCTTAATGAAAGTAGAATCAGGAAAGTTGATAACAACTTTACACAATGAGAAAAATCGCAATAAATTTTACACCGTGAGAAAAATTAAGTATGAAAATGTTCAAATGTTTAAATATTAGAATGAAATTATTATACCAAAAGAAACAAATCACATCATAAGAAAATAAATGAAAATGTTAAGAAAAAAAGATAAACATATGTTTATGCTTTTAGGCTGGCATTGAGTTAGTCATATTTTGAATCCAATTATTTGTTGAGTCAAGGTGTAACATTTTGCTTGTGCTGAGCATGCTCTGTGGCCCCTTTAACTATTTCAAGTTCAGCTACGCTAAAGTTCAATTAATGTTTACCTAGCTTACATTACGATGAATAATTGTGTCCCTTGTGAAACATGTGAAGATAGAAACTAATTACGTCTGTAGACACTTTGAATTTCAATTTGGTCATTGACCTGTCTTTTAAAAAACAATTATGAAATAAACTTCAATATGTACAAGAAAGTCCAGTGTTTGTTTTATTCAGTTTTGGTGTGAAAATTTGAATATAACTTTATGTCAAATTATACCAATAACTTTCCATTCAAAGTTTTGCTACAAACATTGCAGCATTATTTTTGAAAAATGCTAAAATGTTAAACAATTGAAAGAAGAGCATGTACAGTAAAATTCCTGTAGTTTGCAGAAAGCTGTTACTGTCAAGTCTCAATAGTCTTCTAAACAAATGAATATGCATATCAGGGATTCTCAAAAGAGAGTTCACATGCTAAATCCAGTCTCTCAACCCATTTCTTTTAAAAGATGTAGAAAACATATTTGTGTATTTAATTCTCCAGCATAGATAATCTAATTTTGATTCTCAAAGCCGAAATGCAATAAAATATATACTTGAGAACTTCAGATGCATATATATTAACATATCAACTGTACTGTTGCTGTAGGATATGTCAAATTACTCATCTTCAGACGATACCAACTATACAACAGTGGTGCAGTAGTCACTGAAAATTTCAGAACTATGTGCAAAGACAGAGAGATTTTACAGTGTTTGAATGAGCCCTATTCCTGGTTGCACAGCCTTCTGTATAATAGCACATACTTTTTAAAGAGTTTTTTGTTTTGACCAAGAATATGTTTTCCCAATGGTAAATCATTGCCAAAAACAAATTGCTTAATACTTTGGACTTGGAGTTTCTCAGATAAAAAACAAACCTTACATCCTAAAACTATTGGTCAGGAAATCCAACAATTTGAATAAAATGCAGTCATACATTCAATCAACACTATATTATGAAGCTGTTCAATATATGGACACATATCAACACTTACAATGTTATGGCCCATCCATAGTTCCCAACATAAGTTCCATACCCTAGCGAAATATCAGATTTAATCCAACCATTTCACAGAAAAGGGTGGAACTACATAATGCTAACCTATATCAGGGTAAATCCTCTTTAAGTGTGGATTTAAGGATATATTTATACTTCTATGGATGAATTTATCGTTGCAAATGTCATTGTGCGTTTTTAATTTCCACAGCATGAACTTATCAAACACAAAACTATCATAAATGTTTTTGATAAACCCCTTCTCCCCTTCAAAATTGAGATGTTTATCTTATAACTCATATAAAATAGGTAAATTTGCATACCCATAATAAGTTTCCCATAACATTTCATAATGTCATCTATTTAAATCAAATATATGAAGTCTCATATCATTCTACTCCATAAGTGACAGTCCTATTCATACCTGGGAATGTTGATTCTCAAAAATTTTGAAATAGATTTTTACAACATTGACAAAATTCACATTGTTCCTACAAATTCTTATAAACCTGTGACAAAGGTTTAGCAAATACAGGAGCAAATGAGAATAGAACAGAACCTTTAATGTTCACTAGACAGCTTAATGCGCTTTTATTTTCAGTTCCACTGAGAAATGTATCGTGCTCTAGCAATCTCATTTATATGAAAATCATACATGATAAAGCTCATGTGTTACCGGTTTGACTGAATAATAATCTCGGCATATAATAACACAAGCTTTACTTTTCCCATCAATTAAGTACTGATGAATATACACTTAATTTTGTGAGAAATTGCATTGTGAGGTATTTTATCTTTCAAATACTTTTATAGTTAAAATTGTGCAAGATTGTATACCTTGCGATTCTACATTTTTCCTATTATTCACCCTTTCATCAATTCTAAAATGTAAAAATAATTCCTTGTAAATTTGCAAAATTACATATTTGAAATTAATTTATTATGTTTACAGTATACTTTATTTTCTACATAATCATCAAACAGCGTATACATGCAGTATATCAAAGACATTTGAATATCAGATGAATTGGTGGAATATATATGTATGCCCAAATTGGGTGACCAGGTGATTTAGATGAGCCCTGGGAAAGGTGGGAGGGTAGTTTCTACTACAAGACTCCAGCATTATGGGTCAGGTACAAAATGATGAAATGGTAACGCCAACAAGATCATGCACATAACTACATAGGAAAAACTTGAAAGATGATTGTAGGTTAGGTACTTTGGGTATATTCATCTGTGATAAACACCAACTCATCCCAAAATGGAGGTACAAAATTATATGTACACCAGTCAAAGTGTGTACTTCCCCTCCCTCCCTGAATCTTATAACGCATCTGAGAAATTTATACAACCACTGATATAAAACCTACCTCAAGCAGGGCCATCGCAGCCCGGAACATATACGTCCCGTTTTGTTCCCGATACAATGTTTCCATGTTGCTTGCTTCAAAATGAGCAGCTCAAGTCTCTGTAATAGGAGCTTGATGCGTCGGGACAACCACAGGCACAATCTGTCATCTATAATGTAAAGCCAATTTCACAACCAGTTTGCATTTTGCAAAACACAATTTCCTTGCTTGGTTCTCACACAAAACCAATATTTTCTGTAATATTCAACCTGGATATTTACTAAACATTACTTGCCACGGATGTTAAATCCAATTTATACAAAACTGACAAATCCTCAGTAAACCTTTAATACATATCCAAAGCTTATATAAGACACTTTATAGTTGCTTCTCTGATAAACTTCCCAAAAATGAAATGTGAAATATATATATCCAATTGTTTATCCCATCCAGTCAAAACGAGTGTTCTAAATCAATCCTAGCACTAGACTGCCTTTAAATCCTCTCTCAGACTTTGAAATCCATTAAACAGAGATATATCCAAGAAGCAGGACTATATTAGCAGTGACATAGTAATCTGCTCTGCACGATATACATTCTACTATGCATAAGAGAAAGTCTGATCACACTTACAAATTGCACGACTTATAAAACAGGAAAACAATCCTCTCTTACAGCACAGACAGGTATGCTCTAATGTAATAATGATAGAAACATCAAAATCAGTATGACCCAAAACATGTGTGATATATTTCCAATTTGAATTGCTTGAAGCGGGTCGAGCTTAGAGTAAAAACAAAACCGACTCCCTCGCTATCACAAAAGCATGGTTCCTGTACCTCTCTCTCTCTCTCTCTCTATCTCTGTGTTATTTCCAGTAAGCACATTCTTGCACACTTAACTGTAATTAATTGATTGATCTTTTGATTATTACCAATATGCCCCATGTAACTCCAAGGAGATCATCACCAACCACGCTAATTAAGTCTCGTCATAGTACAAATTACAACCAAATGTAGCGGAGAAAAGGATGAGGTGAAGCTTTTAACAGGATTATTATATTCATAGTGAAATCAGGACAATTCCAACTCAGCGATGCTTAAGTACCTCCTCAATGCCATAAGTACAGGCAACAATTGCCTTGCTGCATAGATTATAATCCTTCTAGCATCGCAGACAAAAACCAAGTAGCATGAAACTTTAAGTCAGCTGGTACAAAATACAATCCAATATCGAAATAATGAAAGCGTATCAAACAAACACTCTGACGATGTAGTCAACAAGCTGCAGCTACCATAAATGATGAAACCAAGTTGTACATTCACTTTATGTATCTACATAATTAAGTGCATCCAAGTAGCGAAGAGCGAGTACTGCTGAAATAATTGATCGTCACCCAATGCCACTGGCTGCAACCAACCACGCGGTAAGACTACAACTGTCTCCACAAACCAGGTTAATTGTTGGGGTACACCATTTCCCCTGCTGCTAAAGAAATCCTATTCAACTGTGCTTTAAGAACACGTATCAGTAGTATGCCCGCCTGTCATACCGCACATTCAGGTCGATGACACATGATGCCCTATCTACAGCCTGTCTCCGTCACTGATTTAAGATTAATTGCGGGGATATACCATTTCCCTGGTTGCCAATATATCAGTTTCAATTGTCATACATGCTTCATCAAAATTGGTACACATGACACACATGATGCCAATCCGAAGCCTGTCTCCCATCAATGTTTGTGTGGATAACATGTACAAATTCCATTGGTGCAAACATATTCAATCATGTTCTCATACAAGCTACATCAAAGTTTAAGTAAACCCATGGGTCAATTGCTATAGCACTCCATGTCATTATTTCCCTTCAGAAGAATACTAGTTGTGTATCATCCTATTTCTATAGCTGATATAAAATAAAACATGATACATCATCCCTGCAACAGCATCCCTCGTGGAGCATCATGCCTGGCTGATTTCCACATAGATGCTAAACGTAACTGGGGTCCATATTTCCCCTTGTCACATGTCCTTTTCAATACTGTCAAGTTATGAGTAGTATGCCCATAAACTATTATGACAGATCATACATTACGTTATCTACAGCCTGTCATCATCAACCAGGTTATTTGTCCTAGTGCTAAAAATGTATCATAACCCTCTGAAAGGCATATAAAGGCAAAATTATTAATTTCCAGATACTTGTTTTGAAAATAAAATAGGCCAAAAATAAATTACCTCTTCCTTCCCTGTTTTGTGTGCTGTGCTGCAAGATACCTATCCACAATGTCACCAAATTCATATGTTCATCAAATAACTCATCAACAAAATTATAATATCATCATAAAACAAGTAGAAAATAATTTTATAGACAAAGATACTCAGTTCACAAATTCAAATGCTATTAATTCTCATCTCAAGACATATTTTATTATAAATTACAGCAGAGCGATGCCAAAAGCATTTCAAAATTAATCTAACAATGTAAAATCTTAACTCTTATATTGTCTGAGAAGAAAATTACTTTACTAAATAGAATTAGAAAAGACATTTAACTTTTCAGAGATTTTGATGAGTGGTTTGCTTAAAGTTGCTCCTGGCTACTAAAAATCATTTGTAAATTGTAGATAATCACTCATTCATTGTCATAAACTCCAGTAAACTTCATGTCGGTAATTAAAA
The DNA here is from genome assembly GCA_000969725.1 of Ophiothrix spiculata. NCBI lineage: Eukaryota > Metazoa > Echinodermata > Ophiuroidea > Amphilepidida > Ophiotrichidae > Ophiothrix > Ophiothrix spiculata. The sequence continues at coordinate 31,417 of JXSR01S073946.1, read as the reverse complement.
GTCACTACAAGTGGTACAAAAAGGTATATTTTTCCACATTTATTCCAGTGTGTCTAGAAATATCCATGTCTGTAGACCAGAAATAAAGTTCGGTCAATTCTTAAGACTCAGGATTTTTCTTTTCGAATACCCTGGTCACATAACCTTGGTTATAGGTTACGATGTGGTTATAATAATATTTATTTAATCATCATAAATCACAAACAATGAAAAACAAAATGTGCAATTATATAACAATCAAGGAAAAGAAAAATGTGTTTTCCTTTCCTTATACAATAAATAATAATACAAGATACCAACATAAATATGCATTTTTTTTAAATAAAAGTATGGTAATATTAAAACACAAGCAAATAAAATAACCACAAATTAATCAAGTACGGCGTTAGACAGGGGAGAATTCAACAAACCCTGACTGGACACCGGCTGGTGACCGATCTGTGTTCGATCGGTGTCTGGATGGTATCTTTGAGCCGCAGAGACACCAGAATCATGTCACAACAGTTAAAGCCTTGCAGATGGTATACAGTGTCTTCAGTTATGGTCAATAATTACTGGCGACCGACTGGTGACCGCCCGGGCATCGAAAGAGCTCGCAAGCATTCATTGGTGTCATACCGATGTCATACCGGCGCTGCGTTTTCCTTCGGCTTACGACACCAGTCGTCAACCGGTTGTTATGTTACCAGGGTGTACATGTTCCTTTGACTTTGAAATTTTAATTTCGATTTTGAAACATTTCCCCCCCCCCCCCCATAAATGTCGTCATAAATCTTGAGATGATATACCTCTGGTATCCTTTGATACGGTAAATACACAACCTGCAAAAAATAAACTCTCAGTATTGCAAAAGTACAGAACTGATAACAGGCCTCTGTAAGCACTTTATTTTGTTTTTTCATCCTCCACAGGTTATCAGCTGCATCACTTTATTACATCTATACAGTAAGCAACCTGTAATTTAAAACCAATACCTGGGAGTGACATTCCAGGCAGCTTGAAAGACACAACTGCAAATTATTTCACACACAATTACAGAACTGATAATACCGATAAGTATCATTAGCTACCATAGCTAATGCCTGCATCTGTAGCTAATCAAATTTCAGTCACGGCTGTAAAATCTCATCGGCTATGCAAGACATAATGCAACAAGGAATCTAAAACCAATAAAATGGGCTGGTGTGATAATCAAAATATCTTTTACATTTAGTTTATAAAAATATATAACACTATAAGAATCATAATAGATTAAATTCCAAAAAACAACTCATTTGTTTAACTTTGATGGGAGCAAACCAACAAACCAGTAAAAATTTCTTAAAACGTTGGCAATAAACGTGTCAAAGATGGCGATACATTTTTGAACTATTACATTGGCTGACACCTTCTGATCATCATCTAAAATGACTTGGCAATATCATAGTTGCAAAAGTAGGTCATAGATTCAACATTTCCAACCATAAAAGAATGATGGTAATTACATCATCCAAATCCACCTGTTCAGAGAAAGCAAGTATATGGAGCACTTCAAAACTCAACCAGCGGGGTACAGTCAGTTCTAGCCGGTTGTTATTGTACATTCTGAATAATGTCAACCGCTCAAAACATGCAGTTCCAGGTGGTCACCTGCTGGTTGAGTTTTGAAGCGGCCCCTTATTGAAAGTAGAATCAGGAAAGTTGATAACAGCTTTTACACAATAAGAACAATACAATAAATTTTACACCATGAGAAAATAATAAGTATGAAAATGATCGTTTAAATATTAGAATGAAAAATAATATAACAGAAGAAAAAATTCACATCATAAGAAAAAAATTAAATGAAAATGTTCAGAAAAAATGATAAAATTATGTTTATGCTTTTAGACTGGCATTGAGTTAGTCACAATTTTGAATCCAATCATTTGTTGAGTCAAGGTGTAAAACGTTGCTTGTACTAAGCATGCTCTGTGGCCCCTTTAACTATTTCAAGTTCAGCCGCGCTAAAGTTCAATTAATGTTTACCTAGCTTACATTACGATGAATAATTGTGTTCCTTATGAAACATGTGAAGATAGAAACTAATTACGTCTGTAGACACTTGAATTTCAATTTGGTCATTGACCTATTTTTCCAAAAAAATCACTCAAAATTTTTATCAATGAGAGTGCGATTTAGCTGTGTATGTTTCTTGCATAAGATATTGTCCCAGATGTTGTATTTGTTACTCCAATCATACATCCAACACATTAAAGTGTTGAATTGAATATGTACAAGAAAGTTCAGTGTTTGATTTATTCAGTTTTGATATGAAAATTTGAATATAACTTTATATCAAATTATACCAATAACTTTCCATTCAAAGTTTTGCTACAAACATTGTAGCATTATTTTTGAAAAATGCTAAAATGTTAAACAATTGAAAGAAGAGCATGTACAGTAAAATTCCTGTAGTTTGCAGAAAGCTGTTACTGTCAAGTTTCCAGAGTCTTCAAAACAAATGAATATGCATATCAGGGATTCTCAACAAGCAGTTCATAGGCTAAATCTAGTCTGTCAACCATTTCTTTTAAAAGATGTAGAAAACATATTTGTGTATTTAATTCTCCAGTATAGATCTTCTAATTTTGATTCTCAAAGCCAAAATACAATATACTTGAGAACTTCAGATGTATATATATTTACATATCAACTGTACTGTTGCTGTAGGACATGTCAAATTACTCATCTTCAGACGATACCAACTATACAATTATAGTGGTGCAGTAGTCACTGAAAATTGCAGTACTTACTATGTGCAAAGTCAGAGGAATTTTGCAGCGTTTGAATGAGACATATTTCTTTTTGCACAGCCTTCTGTATAATAGCACACACTGTTTAAGAGTTTGTTTTGACCAAGAATATGTTTTCCCAATGGTAAATCATTGCCAAAAACATGTGGCTTAATACTATGGACTTTCTCAGATAAAAGAACCTTACATCCTAAAACTATTAGTCAGGAAATCCAACAAAATGTAATCATACATTCCCCATGATATATTCCAACAAAATCCAACAAAATGTAATCATACGTTCAATCAACACTTAATTCTAAAGCTGTTCAATATATGCACTAGTCAAATATCAACAGTAACAATGTAATGGCCCGTCCATAGTTCCCGACATAAGTTCCATACCCTAGCGAAATATTAGATTTAATCCAACCACAGAAAAGGATGGGACTACATAATGCTAAGCTATATATATCACTATCAGGGAAAACCTCATTAAGTGTGGGAGTGTAGGTCAGAAAGATATATCTATACTCTCATTAGTGAATTTATCTTTGCAAATGTGTGTTGAACATTGTTTTCCACTGAATAACGCAAATATCATAAATGATTTTGATCCACTCTGAATGGACAAGTGAAATCAATCATAATACAGTTTTTGATCCACCACTGCTCCCCTTCAAAATCAAGATGTTTAGTACTGTGAATTTGGAATATTTGAACACCCAAATAACGTTTCATATATCATTTTATAATAACATAATTTAAAACCAAGTATGTGAAGTCTTATGAACTTCTACTCTATAAGAGACAGTCCCATTCATGCCGCAGAATGTTGATTCTCATAAATTTTGAAATGAATCTAAGAATATAAACCACATTCACAAAATTCACATTGTTCCTAAAAAATCTAATAAACCTGCAATAAATGTGTAGTAAATGCAAGAGTAAATGTGTATAGAACGGAATCTTTAATGTTCCCTATACACCTTTATGTGATTTTATTGTCAGTTCCACTGAGGAATGTATCATGCTCTAGCAATCTCATTTACATGAAAATCATAAATGATAAAGCTCATGTGTTACCGGTTTGACTGAATAATAATCTCATCATATGATAACACAAGCTTTACATTTCTATTGATTGAGGTACTGAATATACTTGATATTATGAGGAATTAAATTGTGGAGAATGTTTTTTGCAAATATTGTTAAGGATTAAACTTGTGCCAGATGCAATACGGTGTGGTGATACTTTTCTCCTATTAAAATCTACCAATTGTTATGAATTTCCGTCGTAAAAGCCTTTCTCAAAAAAAAAAAAAAAATTCTCCTATTATTCACCCTTTTAACAAATCTAAAATATAAAAATAATTCTTTATGAAAATTGCTGCCACCAGCAATTTGAAAATTTACATATTTGAAAATAATTAATTATGTTTACGGTATATTTAATTGTCTCAAATCAACAAATAGTACATGCAGTACATCAGAGACCTTGAATATCAAGTAATATTGTTTCTAATACTAATAATGTTAACATACTCCAGATGAATTGGTGGAATATCTCAATGTCCAAATGATCAATTAATGTCATGGGATGTCACGGCATATAAAGCAAATGTTGTAACCTAATCTGAACTTTTCCAATACTCACAGGAATAACAAGATAATGTTTCACACAAAAACACTGAACAGGTAAAAAATGTTAAATACAAAGACAACACAGCTTGCTCTTGTTGGCTGCTAACTCTTTGTCTACCTGTCAAAATTTGACATGAAGATAAAGAGTTAGCAGCCAACTAGAGTTAGTCGTGTTTCATGAATATGGGCCCAGGTGATTTAGACGAACCCTGGGAGGGGTGGGCGGGTAGTTTCTACTACAAGACTCCAATATTGATGTTCATAGGTCAGGTACAAAATGATGTAACGTATTGCCAACAAGATCATGCACATAACTATATAAGCAAAACTAAACAGCTGATTAGAAGTCAGGTTTGGGTCACTTTGTGTATATTCATCTGCGATAAACACCACACCATCATTATTCCAAAAAAGCAAGCACAAATATACATACTAGTTAATGTGTGTAAAATCCCCCTCCTTCCTGAATCCCATAATAACCCATCTAACAAATCTCATAATGAAATCTATACAACCCTGACATAAAACCTACCTCAAGCAGGGCCATAGCAGCCCGGAACATATATGTCCCGTTTTGTTCCCGATACAATGTTTCCATGTTGCTTGCCTTCAAAATGAGCAGCTCAAGATTCTGTTATAGGAGCTTGATGCGTAGGGACAACCACAGGCACAATCTGTCATCTATAATGCATAGCCAATTTCACAACCAGTTTGCATTTTTGAAAACACAATTTCCTTGCATAGTTCTCACACAAAAACTAGCAATATTTTCTGCAATATTCAGCCTGGATATTTACTAAGCATTACTTGCTACAGATATTAAATCCAATTTATACAAAACTGACAAATCCTCAGTAGACTTTTAACACATATCCAAAGCTCATATAAGACACTTTATAGTTGCTTCTCTGATAAATTTCCCAAAAACGAAATGTGAAATTTATATATCCAATTGTTTATCCCATCCAGTCAAAACGAATGTTCTAAATCAATCCTAGCGCTAGACTGCCTTTAAATCCTCTCTCAGACTTTGAAACCCATTAAACAGAGATATATCCAAGAAGCAGGACTATATTAGCAGTGACATAGTAATCCGCTCTGCACGATATACACTCTACTATACATAAGAGAAAGGCAGATCACACTTACAAATTGCAAGACTTATAAACCAGAAAAACAATCCTCTCTTACAACACAGACAGGTATGCTCGAATGTAATAATGATAGAAACATCAAAATCAGTATGACCAAAACATGTGTTATATATTTCCAATTAGAATTGCTTGAAGCAGGTCGAGCTTGGAGTAAAAACAAAACATTCGACTTCTTGGTTATCACAAAAGCATTGTTCTGTACCTCTCTCTCTATCTGGGTGTTATTTCCAGTAAGCACATTCTTGCACACATGCCTGTAATTAATTGATTGATCCTTTGATTAATACCAATATGCCCCGTGTAATTCCAAAGAGATCATCTTAATAATAAATAATAATAATAAATTGATTTATAAAGCGCCTTTTACAATGTGGACAAGGCGCTAGGAAGAAAAGACAAGAAATTAAGGGAAAAGATGAGATTTCAGAATGCTTTTGAAGGTATTTAGATTAACAACAGAACGGATACTATTGGGCAGCTCATTCCAAAGTTGAGGGCCAGATATTGACAAAGCACGATCCCCCGCACGTTTTTTGGTACGAGGGACCTCAAATGAAATGGCCGAGTCCGAACGAAGGCTGTATTTTGTTTTGTGAACACGAGATTGAAAGTACGAAGATAGGTAATCAGGTGATTTTAAGTGGAAGGCTTTGAAAGTCTGAATAATGAGTTTATAACGAATCCTCTCCTCAATTGGCAACCAGTGGAGAGACTGCAAAAGCGGTGAGGCATGGGAACGACTCGGCTGTTTTAGGATAAGCCGAGCACATTTATTTTGAAGAACCTGGAGACGATTGATGTGTTTTTTGTCAATGCCAAATAATAGGGAATTACAATAATCAAGCTTGGATAATATGAGTGTGCGAACGATGTTATGACAAGTGTCAGTATCAAGAAACTTACGAATGCGATTGAGATTTCTTAGTTGCCAATTTGTAGACCGAGATAAATTCGTGATATGCTTCGCCATGGTCATGGAATAGTCAAAAGTGACCCCCAGGTTACGAATGGAAGGGGAAGCCGGAATCTCATGACCTCCAAGATTAAGAGTAAGATGTTTCAGAGAACTATAATGAACCACGCTAGTTAAGTCTTGTCAGAGTACAAATTACAACCAAATGTAGCGGAGAAAACGGTGAGGTGAAGCTTTTAACAGGATTATCATATTCATAATGAAATCAAGACAATTTCAACTCAGCGATGATTAAGTACCTCCTCAATGCCATAAGTACAGGCAACAATTGCCTTGTCGCATAGATTATATTACTTCTAGCATCACAAACAAAAACCAAGCAGCAAGAAAATTTAAGTCGACTGGTACTAAATACAATCCAATATCCAAATAATCAAGCGTATCAAACAAAAACTCCTATAACACTGCAATATGATGTAGTCAACAAGCTACGCTACCACAAAATGATTTAAACCAAGTTGTACATTCACTTTATGTATCTACATAATTAAGTGCATCGAAGAACGAGTACTGCTGAAATAATTGATCATCACTCGATGCCACTGGCTGCAACCAACCACTCGGTAAGACTACGACTGTCTCCACAAACCAGGTTAATTGTTGGGGTACACTATTTCCCCTGCTGCTAAAGAAATCCTATTCAACTGTGCTTTAAGAACACGTATCAGCTATAAGCCTGTCCATATACCGCACATTCAGGTCGATGACACATGATGCCCTATCTACAGCCTGTCTCCATCACTGATTTAAGATTAATTGCGGGGATATACCATTTCCCTAGTTGCCAATATATCAATATCAATTCTTACACATGCTTCATCAAAATTAGCACACATGACACACATGATGCCCAATCCAAAGACCGTCTCCCATCAATGTTTCTGTGGATTACATGTACAAATTCCATTGGTGCAAACATATTCAATCATGTTCTCCTACGAGCTACATCAAAGTTTAAAGTAAAGCCAAGAGCCATTTGCTATAGCACTCCATGTCATTATTTCCCTTTGAAGAATACTGGTTGTGAATCATCCAATTTCTATAGCTGATATAAAATTAACCATATTACTATACCTCATAAATATTTATTAGGCAACCATGAAATATAATTGGTCAGTTTTACCTGATGCTCGTGACAGCATTTAGCCTACTTCCCTCAAGTGCGCGTCGGATGTGCGTAATACTCACACGGGGAAAAAATTGAAAAACTACCGCACCCCAATAGCAATGTTACTCATAAGTTTAAAATTCATTGTGGCAGGTGATCAAAAAACGACGGACGTTTTATAACGTTTTTGTTGTTGTTGTGTTTACATCTTACTTAGTGAAATATTTATGAGGTATAGTAAAACAAATACAACATGGATTATTCCGGGCAGTATTGAAAATTCCTGATCCCTCCGTGTTGGATTCGTGTGACCACTTCCCTCCGCTTTGCGTCGGGAAGTAGTCACATGAATCCAACACCTCTGGATCAGTAATTTTCAAAACTTCCCTCTATACCATGTTGTATTTGTATAATACATCATCCCTGCAACATACTATCCCTCATGGAGCATCATGCCTAGCTGATTTACATATTGATGCAGAACCAACTGGGTCCACATTTCCCCTTGTCATATGTCCTTTTCAATACTGTCAAGTTATGAGTAGTATGCCCATAAACTATTATGACAGATCATACATTACATTATCTACAGCCTGTCATCATCACCCATCTTTATTTTTTTTAAATGTGTCCCATTCAACTGAAAGTAGATCAAGATACCTTGGATTCATTTCTACAAAATAGCATTAGTCATCATTTGCTATAATTAGGCTTTTAAACAATTTTTTGATTGACTTAACATGGAAAAAACATTTCAGGTCAGTTGGACTGCATACTTTTTTTTTTTAATGTTTGGGAGTGGTTGAAAAAGGAAGCAAGCGATTTGATTGGATATTTGCATATTTAGAAGATAGAATGATTTTTGGTATGATTTTTGAAGCGAAATAAAAATTAGTTATGGTTTTTCTTCTGGGGTCATAAATATACATAAACCAGTCAAAATGCCTATTACATGATCACCTATACACATCCAGTCTGAGTCTTGGCCCTATCTATGGCCTCCTACCCATTATTCCAAATCTTATGGCGTCCAGTCAGGCTGGTCATATAGATGACCCCTTTCAGGTGTAAATTGATCTTAATCTGATCTTGGCTTCAACTAACACAGGCACAAATCCCTGTCTGCTGCCAGCAATACCAATCAGGTATCTTAGCCTGGTGCTATCATAACTTATCAGGAATCTTGGCCTGGTACGGTACTATCAGAACTAATCAGATACCTTGGAATTTTGCAATCTAATCTAAAGCCCAATGTATTTGTCAGGTCTTTTCAAACATCTAACTCAAATGCGGTTATTTTCTAATTTTGCATCCTTTGATTTACAAAGTTATCTTCCGAATTCCAGTAAGCTTGTTTTCTCCCTGGGACAGAGTCATCTGCGGAAGGAACGGAATTCCCATTTTTTCTAAGAACCTTAAGTCACGACCTTTTTGTTGGATTGATCCTGAGTCCTGGTTTAGGTGCCTACCCACAATGCCATATGTGATCGTTCACCACAAACCTTCAGTTAGGTCAGCATTTTTCATTTTGAGATACAGGGCAAATTACATGATAAGCTATATTCTGATAAAATTGAGATTTTTTAATAATTTTTTCTCAGACAACCTTGCAAAATACAGAGTGTCCACGAATGATTGATACCCAGCTATCGAATTTATGTGTGGACCCATGGTAAGGTTTTGGTCAAATTTTGTTAATTTTCAAGTTAAACAAGTCTATAAGTTTCTGAAGAATTTTGAATTTCTCAAATCGCATGTCCTGTGAAATGTTATAGAGATTTTTCCAAACAGGGTATATTTTTAAGTTTGTAGTCAAGAGAAATTATTGAACTTTTAATTAAAACTGACTACACTGAAACCTTCTTTTACTTTTCCAAAGTTAAAACGTAAAATACAATTTAAGAATTATTGACTGACTGTGATGGATATGAAGTTTGTTCTGGAGAAAGAAATAAAGATTTTGGTCCGGTTACGCTTGAACAGCTTTACATAATGTACATAAGGTACAAATCATGTTAGATATTACGCACCTAAGGGAAACCCACCTAGAAACTTTACATTTGCCATTTCTAATGACAACCGGACGTTAGTAGTTTTGATGGGTATTATGGGTAATAACTCAATATCAGGACCAGTATTTGTCGACGGAGACTTCGACATAAAGGGAATTAGAAATGTACATAAAATGTAAACTTCAAAGCAAGATTTCTTTATTTCACACATTCCACCTTGACATGCTTCAAAGAAACTTCTTGATGTCATGAGAACCTGAAACAGTTAAGGATCATCATTTTAAAGTTGAAAATTATGGTATGTTTATTTGAATATGAAATAAATCAAAATTTACCAAAATCCATCTTACTGAAGCTTTGTCATGGATAGTCACATATAACAAATCAGCAATATTGACAAGAAATCTGTTCATCAATTAATTCCTCAAAACAAGTATGTATGGGGAAAAGCTTACAAAATCATCATAAAACAAGGAAAAATAAATTCCATAGATGAAGAAACTCAGTTCACAGTTATGCTATTAATTCTCATCTCAAGGCAAATTTGACTTGAAATTACAGCAAAGCAATGCCACAAGCATTTCGAAATTAATCATACAATGTAAAATCTTAACTGTTATATTGTCTGAGAAGAAAATTACTTCACATAATAGAATTATAGAAAAGACAATTAACATTTCAAAGGTTTTTATGAGTGGTTTACTCAAAATCACACCGGCTACTAAACATCATTGGTTTCACTGTCATACAGCAGTGAACTTCCATGTTAGAAACCATTATAGGTTCCTGTTAGTAACATGAACACATGTGGTAACCAAGCAATGAAGTGACTTTTCTGCATGAAGTGACTTTTCTTAGTAGAATTTCTAGAAAAATCATTTCTTTTTCTAAATGTTCTTTTAACGTTCAAATTTTTCTTTCTTTTTACCCGTTGTCCCCCATATGTATCATGAAAAATCCTTGTGATGACACTGAAAATGATATCCAATACTCTTTTAACAAGACAAACATACTACCTGCAACAAATAAACAAACTCTATATTACATAACTACATCAAGACAGCAGGCCTCTATAAGCACTTTATTTTGTTTTTTCATCCTCCACAGGTTATCAGCTGCATCACTTTATTACATCTATACAGTAAGCAACCTGTAATTTAAAACCAATACCTAGGAGTGACATTCCACGCATCTTGAAAGACACAACTGCAAATTATTTCACACACAATTACAAAACTGATAATACCAATAAGTATCATTAGCTATGTACCATAGCTAATGCCTGCATCTGTAGCTAATCAAATTTCAGACACGGCTGTAAAATATCATCGGCTCACAACATAATGCAACAAGGAATCTAAAACCAATAAAATGGGCTGGTGTGATAATCAATATATCTTTAACATTTAGTTTATAAAAAAAAGATACAAGATTTTAAAACCAACTCATTTGTTTTAACTTAGAAGTACGAAAATTGATGGGAGCAAACCAGCAAACCAGTAAGATTTCTTTACACATTGGCAATAAACGTGTCAATGATGGCGATACATCTTTGAACTATTACATTGGCTGACACCTTCTGATCATCATCTAAAATGACTTGGCAATATCATAGTTGCAAAAGTAGGTCATAGATTCAACATTTCCAACCGTAACAAGAATGATGGTAATTACATCATCCAAATCCACCTGTTCAGAGAAAGTCAAGTATTCACATTAGGGAGCACTTAAAACCTCAACCAGTGGGGTACCATCGGTTCTAGCTGGTTGTTATTGTACATTCTGAATAATGTCAACCGCTAAAACAGGTGGTTCTAGGCGGTCAGCTGCTGGTTGAGGTTTGAAGCGGCCCCTTATTGAAAGTAGAATCAGGAAAGTTGATAACAACTTTACACAATGAGAAAAATTACAACAAATTTTACACCGTGAGAAAAATTAAGTATGAAAATGTTTAAATGTTTAAATATTAGAATGAAACTATTATACCAAAAGAAACAAATCACGTCATAAGAAAATAAATAAAAATGTTAAGAAAAAATGATAAACATATGTTTATGCTTTTAGGCTGGCATTGAGTTAGTCATATTTTGAATCCAATCAGTTGTTGAGTCAAGGTGTAAAACGTTGCTTGTACTTAGCATGCTCTGTGGCCCCTTTAACTATTACAAGTTCAGCTGCCCTTTATAAAGTTCAATTAATGTTTATCTAGCTTACATTACGATGAATAATTGCGTCCCTTGTGAAACATGTGAAGATAGAAACTAATTACGTCTGTAGACACTTTGAATTTCAATTTGGTCATTGACCTGTCTTTTAAAAAACAATTATGAAATATACTTCAATATGTACAAGAAAGTCCAGTGTTTGTTTTATTCAGTTTTGATATGAAAATTTGAATATAACTTTATATCAAATTATACCAATAACTTTCCATTCAAAGTTTTGCTACAAACATTGCAGCATTATTTTTGAAAAATGCTAAAATGTTAAACAATTGAAAGAAGAGCATGTATAGTAAAATTCCTGTAGTTTGCAGAAAGCTGTTACTGTCCAGTCTCAATAGTCTTCTAAACAAATGAATATGCATATCAGGGATTCTCAAAAGAGAGTTCACATGCTAAATCCAGTCTGTCAAACCATTTCTTTGAAAAGATGTAGAAAACATATTTGTGTATTTAATTCTCCAGCATAGATCTTCTAATTTTGATTCTCAAAGCCAAAATGCAATATAATTATATACTTGAGAACTTCAGATGTATATATATTTACATATCAACTGTACTAGCTGTTGCTGTAGGACATGTCAAATTACTCATATTCAGACGATACCAACTATACAACAGTGGTGCGGTAGTCACTGAAAATTTCAGAACTATGTGCAAAGCCAGAGAGATTTTACAGTGTTTGAATGAGCCCTATTCCTGGTTGCACAGCCTTCTGTATAATAGCACATACTTTTTAAAGAGTTTTTTGTTTTGATCAAGAATATGTTTTCACAATGGTAAATCATTGCCAAAAACAAATGGCTTAATACTTTGGACTTGGAGTTTCTCAGATAAAAAAAAACCTTACATCCTAAAACTATTGGTCAGGAAATCCAACAATTTGAATAAAACGCAATCATACATTCAATCAACACTATATTATCGTTGCAAATGTCATTGTGTGTTTTTAATTTCCACAGCATGAACTTATCAAACACAAAACTATCATAAATGTTTTGATAAACCCCTTCTCCCCTTCAAAATTGAGATGTTTATCTCATAACTCATATAAAATAGGTAAATTTGCATACCCATAATAAGTTCCCCATAACATTACATACCACATTGACGAAATTCACATTGTTCCTAAAAATTCTTATAAACCTGTGACAAAGGTTTAGCAAATACAGGAGCAAATGAGAATAGAACAGAACCTTTAATGTTCACTAGACACCTTTATGCGATTTTATTTTCAGTTCCACTGAGGAATGTATCGTGCTCTAGCAATCTCATTTACATGAAAATCATACGTGATAAAGCTCATGTGTTACCGGTTTGACAAAATAATAATCTCGGCATACAATAACATACTTTACTCTTTCCATCAATTTAAGTACTGAACATACACATAATTTTGTAAGGAATTACACTGTGTGGTATTTTATCTTTCAAATATTTTAAGGTTAGAATTGTGCAAGATTGTATACCTTGCGTTGATAAGTTTCTCCTATAATTCACCCTTTCAACAATTCTAAAATGTAAAAATAATTCCTTATGAAAATTGCTTCTACCAGCAATTTGCAAAACTACATATTTGAGATTAATTTATAATGTTTACAGTGTATTTTATTTTCTAAAATAAACAAACAGCATATCAAAGACTTTTCAATATCCAGCAATAATGATCAAATCTAAATAATAATATGTGATGTTAATGTACTCAAGATGAATTGGTGGAACATATATCAATGTCCAAATGATCAATTAATGTAATGGGATATTACGGCATATAAAGCAAATGCTGTAACCTTATCTGAACTTACCATTTGTGGGCCAATCCAAATTAATTGATATTAATAACCTGCGTAATAGCGCGATCCAATCTAGTAAGATTATTTCTACTTTTACGCAAACTACTGCGCGGTCATTATCAGGTAACAATGACTTCTGTTAATGACCCGCGTAGCGTGTATGCTTTAAACGCAGCATTACGCGCACGCAATGATATCGCAGAGGTTGCGTTTGACTAAACGCAACGCGGACGCAGTGCCTAGACCGATCGATATTTTAGCAGATTGCAAAGAAACAAACTAAATAAAATTATGATTTTCACCCGTTTTTGGTCAAAATCAGTAAGGATTTTAAAGATAAAATTACGGTTATTAATGACAATAATAACTTTGCACCATCTTTTAATTCGGTCATTGTTATTATTGTCTAATTATCATCATCTACTTAAGAATATTCATTTTAAAACTGTTGAATTGCCAGCAATATTGTCAATCTACATGTTACTTTACCAATACTGACAGGAATATAAAGATGATGTATCATAAGAAAACTCTGAGCAACAGGTAAAATGTTAAATCCAAGGACAACTATATCCATGATTAAAATTTACCAGTTGAGTGACCAGGTGATTAATGTTAACCCTGGGAGAGGTGGGCGGGTAGTTCCACTACAAGGCTCCAACATGGGTCAGGTACAAGATGATAAAATGGAAATGCCAACAAGATCATGCACAAAACTTTGTGGGCAAAACTTGAAAGCTGATTGTAGGTTAGGCACTTTGGGTATATTCATCTGTGATGAACACCACACAATCATTATACCAAAATCGGTAAAAACCCATCCCAAAATGGAGGTACAAAATTATATGTACACCTGTCAATGTGTGTACCCCCCCCCCCCCCCCCCCTCCCTGCCTGAATCTCATAACCCATCTGAGAAATCTATACAACCCTGACATAAAACCTACCTCAAGCAGGGCCATCGCAGCCCGGAACATATACGTCCCATTTTGTTCCCGATACAATGTTTCCATGCTGCTTGCTTCAAAATGAGCAGCTCAAGTCTCTGTAACAGGAGCTTGATGTATCAAGACAACCATAGGCACAATCTGTCATCTATAATGTATAGCCAATTTCACATCCAGTTTGCATTTTACCCTGGATATTTACTAAACATTACTTGCCACGGATGTTAAATCCAGTTTATACAAAACTGACAAATCCTCAGTAGACTTTTAACACATATCCAAAGATTATATAAGACACTTTATAGTTGCTTCTCTGATAAACTTCCCAAAAATAAAATGTGAAAAATATATCCAAATGTTTATCCCATCCAGACAAAACGAGTGTTCTAAATCAATCCTACTGCTAGACTGCCTTCAAATCCTCTCTCAGACTTTGAAATCCATTAAACAGAGATATATCCAAGAAGCAGGACTATATTAGCAGTGACATAGTAATTCGCTCTGCACGATATACAATCCACTATGCATAAGAGAATGCCAGATCACACTTACAAATTGCAAGACTTATAAAACAGAAAAACAATCCTCTCTTACAGCACAGACAGGTATACTCTAATGTAATAATGATAGAAACATCAAAATCAGTATGACACAAAACATGTGTTATATGTTTCCAATTAGAATTGCTTGAAGCGGGTCGAGCTTAGAGTAAAAACAAAACAACTGACATCTCGCTATCACAAAAGCATGGTTCCTGTACCTCTTTCTCTATCTGTGTGTTATTTCCAGTAAGCATATTCTTGCACACTTGCCTGTAATTAATTGATTGATCCTTTGATTAATACCAATATGCCCCATGTAATTCCAAGTAGATCATAAACAACCACGCGACTTAAGTCTCGTCATAGTACAAATTACAATCAAATGTAACGGAGTAAAGGGTGAGGTAAAGCTTTTAACAGGATTATCATATTCATAATGATATCAAGAAAATTTCAACTCAGCGATGATTAAGTACCTCCTCAATGCCATAAGTACAGGTAACAATTGCTTTGTCGCATAGATAATAATCCTTCTAACATCCCATACAAAAACCATGCAGTAAGAAAATTTAAGTCAACTGGTACTAAATACAATCCAATATCTAAATAATCAAGCGAATCAAACAAGCATTCTTATAACACTGCAATACGATGTAGTGAACAACCTACAGCTACCATAAATGATTTAGCCAAGTTGTACATTCACTTTATGTATCTACATAATTAAGTGCATCCAAGTAGCGAAGAGCGAGTACTGCTGAAATAATTGATCGTCACCCAATGCCACTGGCTGCAACCAACCACACGGTAAGACTACGACTGTCTTCACAAACCAGGTTAATTGTTGGGGTACACCATTTCCCCTGCTGCAAAAGAAATCCAACTCAACTGTGCTTTAAGAACATGTATCAGTAGTATGCCCACCGTCATACCGCAAATTCAGGTCGATGACACATGATGCCCTATCTACAGCCTGTCTCCATCACTGATTTAAGATTAATTGCGGGGATATACCATTTCCCTAGTTGCCAATATATCAATTTCAATTCTCATACAAACTTCATCAAAATTAGTACACATGACACACATGATGCCCAATCCAAAGCCTGTCTCCCGTCACTGTTTGTGTGGATTACATGTAAAAATTCCCTTGGTGCAAACATATTCAATCATGTTCTCATACGAGCTACATCAAAGTTTAAAGTAAAGCCAAGAGCCAATTGCTATCGTACATCATGTCATTATTTCCCATTGGAAGAATACTTGTTGTGTATCATCCAATTTCTATAGCTGATATAAAATAAACCATGATACATCATCCACGCAACATAGCATCCCTCGTGGAGCATCAAAGATATATCATCCCTGCAACATAGCATCCCTTGTGGTGCATCATGCCTAGCTGATTTACATATTGATGCAGAACCAACTGGGGTCCATATTTCCCCTTGTCACATGTCCTTTTCAATACTGTCAAGTTATATCCATGAGTAGTATGCCCATAAACTATTATGACAGATCATACATTACTTTATCTACAGCCTGTCATCATCAACCATCTTTATTTTTCTTGTTGAAATGTGTCCCATTCAACTGAAAGTAGATCAAGATACCTTGGATACATTTCCATAAAATAGCATTTAGTCATCCTTTCCCTATAATTAGGCTTTTAAACAATTTTTTGATTGACTTAACATGGGGAAAACATTTCAGGTCAGTCGGACTGCATATTTTTTATAACTTTTTTAAATGTTATTTGGGAGTAATTGAAAAAGGAAGCAAGTGATTTGATTGGATATTTGCAATATTTGGAAGATAGAAGGTATGATTTCTAAAGTGAAAAAATAACAGGTAAAAGGGTTTTTTTTCTAAATAAACATAAACCAGTCTAAATGCCTATAACATGATCACCTATGCACATCCAGTCCGAGTCTTGTCCTTATCTGTGGCCTCCTGCCCATTATTCCAAATCTTATGGCATCCAGTCAGGCTGGCCATATAGGTGACCCCTTTCAGGTGTAAATTGATCTTAATCTGATCTTGGCTTCAACCAACACAGGCACAAATCCCTGTCAGCTAATATCAATACCAATCAGGTATCTTGGCCTGGTGCTATCAAAAGTTACCAGGTATCTTGGCCCGGTACAGTACTATCAGAACTAATCAGGTACCTTGCAATTTTACAATCTAATCTAAAGCCAAATGTATTTTTCAGGTCTTTTCCAACATCTCACTCATATGTGTTTATTTTCTAAGTCTGCATCGTTGGCTTTACAAAGTCATCTCCCGGATTCCAGTAAGAATTATTGACTGACTGTGATTGATATGAAGTTTGCTCTGGAGAAAGAAATAACGATTTTGGTCTTGAACGCTTTTACGCTTGAACAGCTTTACATAATGTACATAAGGTACAAATCATGTTAGATGTTACGCACCTAAGGGAAACCCACCTAGAAACTTTACATTTGCCATTTCTAATGAAAACCGGAAGTTAGTAGTTTTGATTGGTATTATGGGTCATAACTCAATATTAGGACCAGTATGCGGTGGTATGTTGACATAAAGGGAATTAGAAATGTGCATAAAATGTAAACTTCAAAGCAAGATTTCTTTATTTCACACATTCCACCTTGACATGCTTCAAAGAAACTTCTTGATGTCATGAGAACCTGAAACAATTAAGGATCATCATTTGAAAGTTGAAAATAATGGTCTATTTATTTAAATATGAAATAAATCAAAATTGAGCAAAATCCATCTTACTAAAGCTTTGTCATGGATAGTCACATATAACAACAGCAATATTGACAAGAAATCTGTTCATCAATTAATTCCTCAAAACAAGTATGTATGGGGAAAAGCTTACAAAATCATCATAAAAAAGGAAAAATAAATTCCATAGATGAAGAAACTCAGTTCACAGTTATGCTATTAATTCTCATCTCAAGGCAAATTTGACTTGAAATTACAGCAAAGCAATGCCACAAGCATTTCAAAATTAATCTAACAATGTAAAATCTTAACTGTTATATTGTCTGAGAGGAAAATTATTTGACATAATAGAATTATAGAAAAGACAATTAACATTTCAGAGGTTTTGATGAGTGGTTTGCTCAAAATCGCTCCTGGCTTCTAAACATCATTGGTAAATTGTAGATAATCACTCATTCACTGTCATGCAGCAGTGAACTTCCATGTTAGAAACCATCAAATAAGCTAATTTTAGCACAAATATCAAGGTTTTATATCGATTTTTGGCTGAAAATAGCAACATTTTGGTGAGCTATGTGTGCATTACATACAAATTAACGGTATATACAACCGGATGAAAAATGAATTTCGGGGCGGTATTTATAGAAAAATCATTTCTTTTTCTAAATGTTCTTTTAAACTTTCACATATCATGAAAAATCTTTGTGATGATACTGAACATGATATCCAATACTCTTTTAACAAGACAAACACATATACCTGCAACAAATAAACTCTCAGCATTGCTAAAATGCAAAATAACATCAAGGCCTCTATAAGCACTTTATTTTGTTTTTTCATCATCCACAGGTTGTCAGCTGCATCACTTTATTACATCTATACAGTAAGCAACCTGTAATTTAAAACCAATACCTAGGAGTGACATTCCAGGCATCTTGAAAGACACAACTGCAAATTATTTCACACACAATTACAGAACTGATGATACCTATAAGTATCATTAGCTACCATAGCTAATGCCTGCATCTGTAGCTAATCAAATTTCAGTCACGGCTGTAAAATCTCATCGGCTATGCACAACATAACGTAACAAGGAATCTAAAACCAATAATAAAATAAATTAAGAGAAGGATGTGATTGTAAAAATATCGTTTACAATTACTTAAAGATATTACACTATTAGAAGCATAAAGCACATCAAGCCTGAAACAAATGTAAATTAAATTTCAAACCTAACTCATTTGTTTCATTTAAGAGAAGCGTGGAAGCTCCGAGCCATTCACACAAAAGTCATTCTGATCACAATTCCAACATGTGTTTATTGTGGTCAGAGCTTTCGATGCAAACACTGATAATGTGCATTATAGCATTGCCGTAAGTCGCTCCAAAGAAGTACCAACATTTGGCCCACCCTTGCCACCTAATTCCACCATGAACAAATTCCTAACTCATTTGTTTCATTTAAGAGAATCATGGAAATTCAAGGATGCAAAATATCAAAACTGAGTCAACCTTAAAATTTCTTCTCAAGTTGGTTTATGATGAAACTTGTCAATGATGGTGATACATTCTTGAACTATTACATTGGCCGACACCTTCCCGCTTATCATCCAAAATGTCTTGCCGATATCATAACTGAAAAGTAGGTCACAGATATAACAGCTCTAACAACTTCAAGTATGATGGCAATAATACTTGTAAGTCCACCTGTTATGAGGAGGTTAGTATTCAAATTATCTAAAATAGGGTAGACTTGGAACAAAAGAAACATGTGGAAAGTAGAAATATTGAGATATCTGTTATACCATTGTCAATAGATAGCACAAACTAAGAGAAGATATCCTGTGTATCCCATCATGCACTGCTTCCCAAGATTGGGCTTGTTTCATCACTAACTACTCTTATCATTTCCTATACAAACAATCCCATAGGAAGCAATGTATGATGGGATTCACCCGATATCTTCTCTTGCCCAAACCAACTAAGGCTAAGCAAATGGTGTTTGTTGGTACAAAGGTAATATGAGGATATATCAAAGTATAATATAATTCAATCATTTAAAGCTTGAAAACAATTTTTAGCATTTTTTCGTTTTAAGTTACCCAGGTCTGCCCTAAATCAATATGCACAAAGGGAAATTACATATAGAAGAGCAGGATATGTTATCTCCACATCCAAGAGCTCTCTGAACATCATCAGATAAGAGTTGGTTGGTTTCCGAGTCTTTTGTTATGCCTGTGGAGCTCCTAGGAGGAGTGGTTATCAGTTTGGTTTGGAAATTTAAAAGCCACCAATCCAAATACCAATTTTCTAGGGAAAAGGACGGATCTATGTAACAAATCTAAATTTTGAGTAGAATTCATCCAAAACTGCATTTTTGCCAAATTTTGCATGCCTTATGGCATACATTTTCAAAGATTTTGTGAAGAAATACCCACATTTGCAAATTTTGAAGAGAGAATCCATCAAAATACTAAATTCTGCAAAGTGAAAGGACTGATTAAAATACTATATACAGAGGCTGATTGCACTACCCAAATATGCAGCACATCCCTTCAACTATATTTAACTAAGTAGCCACAACCCCCACCAATCTTCACCGGGTGGGGAGGCAGCAAGCCCTTAAACAAATGAAACTGCTGTACCACTACTCATTTGCATGAACCATGTGTTCAGGGGTAGAAATTCGTCTTCGTGTGCGTGAATCAAACTTGATTCACGCAGGTTGGATGTTACGCGAATCATGATTCACGCAAAGTGCGTATAAGTTGATTCTCGCAAATCATTTTAGGTGAATCAAATTTGATAATGTAGATAATCTATAACACAGCCCATAAACAAAGGAAACCTAAAGCAAATTGTAATACACTGTAATATTGTAGGCCCTAGTGTCATTATCAGTATGTTTGAGCATGTTGTTTTCATGATTTTTGAAACAAAATAACAACAACAAAAAAAACATGTACAATGAGCCATATTTAAGGCTGAGCTTATTAATTTTGTCAGGTGATACTTCATTCAAGTTTATTTACTGCTGTGTGTAGTTCGTTTTGGTATAATTTTTAATTCATCATGGTTGCATAATTTTGCACACTCTCAGCCACTGCTTTGTTAAGAAGTTTAATGTAAAGATTGGACTCTAATCACAATCCAGAAGCACTATTATATGTGCTAAATACCATTTTCTATTGTTATATGCAATAAAACATTGATTGATGATTACATTTGTTACGTTTTTTAGAGGAGAATCTTCAGAAACTTTCACATGTCACCGGCAATTCACGCTAACTATATCCATGCTATATTGTGGGTTACATGAATATTGATTAGTATGACGTCATCATTATGGTACTAAATCATGAATTGGAGTGTTTTTATTGCTCAGATATGATCATGTGGTACATTGACACTACTTTATATTTATGAATGCTGATAGTTCATGACAATATAAATGAAGACCAAGAATAATTCACGAATTAGCGGTACGGAGCATTTTTAAACTAACATTTGCGCGAATCAGATGATGATTCGCGCTGCCATGAATTTGCGAGAATCTTTACGCGAATCGATTCGCGGATTTGCGTCTAATTTCTACCCCTGTGTGTTACATTGCTGGGGCAGGTCAAATGTTCTGGAATGGGGTATCTTTTCATTTCAGTTGTGTTAAGGTTAATCAAATCCATCTAATTCAAATCGGATACTCAAGTGTGATTTTGATTGACAAAGGGCAATCTATAAGACAACAGGTGTGCGTATAAATAAGTGAAAATCATTAACAAGCAATTCTAGGTATCACTTGTGTAAATTTTGCAATACTATTAGTTTCTACACAGCAATGTTCTGTGAGCTACCATAATAGAGACAGTGCATAAGGACTGTAATTGTGAAGTACCTGTAGGTACTACACTATGCTCTACTATAAAGGAGAGTATCTGCATAGTTTATTAATTAGCTAGTCAACATGAAAGACTGGTTTATCTAGATGCTGTTAAGATGGGCTTGTTATAAGGGGTTCTCAACACAAGACAACCTGAGTCAAAGTCCACAAATCACCATGAGAGTGCAACAAAGTCGTATCTGCACAGCTGCTGTTTTTCATCAATTTGTATTACACAGTTCATGTAATTTCAATTCTTGGGTCATTGGCTTGTGATATGGTTCTTCAAGTAACAGTATCATCCAAAGAAACATTTTAAAAGCTACTGAAATAAATGGGAGATAAATTTTTAAGGGATTTTCACATCCCAGTGATAAAGTGTTTTATAAATACAACATATGGAAGCTATTACAGATAGATAGGACTTAATTGTACTGGCATGACGAAATATAGTATGCAACCTGTCGGTTACAAATGGATTCATATGCAAGCCCTCCCTCTCCCCCCTCCCAAATAAAACATTCCCGCATCCTTTCTGTAGTGATTAACATTATAGGTTATTGGTAGGTGCCACAAGAAGGTATGGCTTTTAGATCCCATTGTAAACATAGAAATAATGTAATCACATTTCCTCCCAATGTCCATTTTAAGCATGTTATAGAATCTGTTTCATTTGGACAAAGCATCTTGTGTTTTGAAAAATTGATAACAAACCAGATGAAACGACAGCATCATGTTTAAAACTGCTTCAAAGAAATGTTGATCCATAGACGGCTGCACAAAGAGTTTCTGTTACTAAAACTTGACACTCTCCAGCTCTGATTTCTGGAATAACTAAGCAGCCAACTGGTTACCTGTATTACCTCGTACCAAGCACTACCGCTGTATGATACAGTTCCTGAATATGATATTAATCTGTTATATTAGAAAGATCCAGTTTTCATTTAATAGGGCAATGACAGGGCATAAAATATGGTCATGTAATTTAATAGCATGTGTCTTTTTCCAGTTAGGGATCCTTTTGATTATTGGGTAGGGATATTAGTTGAACAGAATTTGATGAGAAGGCTCTCTTTTTTTTTATATTTTGCCAAAATTGTACTCTACTTTGGTGTGAAGACCAACCATATTATCCTTAATAAACATCCCATAACTCAGACCTCCCAATTTGACATCCAAATCATACAAATCCAGCCTATTTTGGGCTGTATCAGTCACTTGGGACACCTTTCACCCGCAGCACTCTTTTTATAAATCCTAGATCCATTCCTGTTCCTTTACTAAATGTTCCCTTCCTTCTCTTTTAATTTCCAAATTAAACTCTTTCAAATAAAGTTAGATTCCAGTGTGTTCTCTTACATCAATAAGCTTTCCATTGCTGTCTCAATTGAAAACAAAAGGCTTGCAGAATTCAATAAGGTGATGATCAAAAAAAAATGGAAGTATTTACTCTAAAGTCTAAATAAGCTCCCTGAAAATTGTGTCCAGAACATTCAAACAATTGAGCTTCTACGCAGTCTGTGCGTACGCGTAATTCAGAACTTAAATCAACTGACAAAGCTGACGAATGACGATCGTTATGACAGGTCAATTTTCCCCATAGTGACAAGAACTTGGCATGACAATCGAAAATAACAACCAATCACATCCAACAGCAAGAATTGCAGTGGGTCGTTGCAGAGTACTTCTTGACAACACATGTTAATGAGTAAAAACCCTGCGAAACGGGGAGCTAATTTCCAAGATTGACTGTAATTCTGGATTATCGCAACCATATTTTGTCACCTTGCACAGTCCAAACTTACAATTTTCTATTATTTCATCCCTATTTAGTTTTTTTATGATTATGATAAGGGATTATGATTAGAATTAGGGTAAGGGTTCTAACAATTTGTTACCTTGTTGGAGGAGGGTAACTCTGAGCTGTCTGTGATTTTAAAGACACTTGTTATTAGATATATCAAATAATTCCGATATTTTACATTAATTTCAAAAAACAATATATTGTGCTTTTCGTGCACATTTTCTTATAGAGCATCATAAATCATACTAATTAGGTAAAATGAATTGGCTGATTATCAAAATGATGAAATGCAATACAAATTAAAAATTTATTAATATTATAATATATTTCAAACAAAGTTTGCATTCAAAAGTTCACAAGTGGCACTTGTGCTGCCAACTGAGAGTTGCTGTTAATATTTATAAGGAATCTACAGCCCAATGTTGACAATTAGCAAAGACAATGTACTTAGAATCAGTGCATTGTAGTTTGTATTCTCTGGTGCCTAGACAGACAGAAAGATCCGTGAAGATTGCAATGTCATTGACAATTTCTTGTAACTCCCATCTTGGATCTAAGAATAACTTGCATTGTGTAATTGAATAGTACTTATGAACATGACAGTGTCTACAGAAGTGATACACTTACTGTCTACAAAGCGCACAGGTTTCATATTGTATGACGCTTGAATCACAACATGGACAAAATATTCCATTTTCAACAACTGGTTTGTTGATGGATCTTATTCGTTCTTGCAATAATATTACGTAATTTGTATTAGACTACTTTATTTTGTGAAATAGAATGTAACACAAAAATAAAACACAGAAATACTTTATATCTTTAATTCAATCTCTTAGATCCATATATCAATGTTTATATTGAACTAGATCGGCAGATCAGGCTCCACATGCTCAAGTAGATGTAATCTAGATACAAAGCAGTTTACATATGCAGATTGATCTGAAATGTAATTATTCGCTCTGTGTGGATATCCCATGTCATATACTTGGTTCCTTTAATTACCCATAACTGTACCCTTTATAGAGATATTTTATGGCTAAGTGGTTATGATGTGAGATCCCTGGATCGAAATGTGTGTGTGTTCTGGGGACTGAAAATCCAAGCTGAAAACTCTCATTGCTTACAACAGCAGCAAATGAGTACCTGTTCTTAATGATATTTTTGATAATATACTACTTCATAAAAAACAACTGGCAACACAAACATTATCACCAAGAGACAACAAGCAGCGTCAGTCTCATCTCAGTGTTGACAAAGACAACAGCGTTTACTGAAATGTATACAGTAATTGGAACAAATGGATCAGTCCAATTAATTTATCATTTATCTATAAGTACCTGTTCTGGGACCTGCTCATCTTTTGAGATTCTGAAGGTTAAGATGGCAAAGAAAGTGAAGCCATGGAGCATGGAGTGGACCTGGGCACTGCCCTTGAATATGCGGAGCTCTGTACAACATGTGATCTTTACGCACAATGAACATTTTAAAATCTTTATATCTTTACTTTACGCCATATGTTCAAACATATTCCCATGCATGATCCCTTACCCCTTTTAAAAGACAATATGAGGAGATTTGCACCAAATCCACCGCTTATTACAATTATCACAGACTCAGTGCTTACTGTAACACATACCTGGACAACCTAAAAGTTGACATAACAGAATAACCATTCTTTCAATATGTTTAAGTGGCAGACAACACAATATTTGAATAAAAAACATGTTTTGCTAAAAACTTGTCAACTATATAATGGTTGTGTGAGAGCCATAATATGCAGGCCAACACCTCTACCCTCGGGCCAACCCACTTTGTGATGTGACGGTTAATCAGCATAGGAAACCCGCACCCAATTTCTAGGATATTATCCCAGGGACCCTGACTTAATATCTGCTACCACATATTCTCACCAAGAAATTACTTTAAAGCATCTTATGCCTTGCAAATAACTTGCTATTAGGTGTAACAAAACCTATGTAACAAACCCTGCATGACCTTTCCAAATCTATCCCCTGTCATATAGTAATCCCACGATGAGCAAAGGAAATTATGTGCACTTGAAAGTCATACCACAAAATAATTAATTTCATACTTTCTGTTTCCAAGGTTTTATCAAAATATACATAGCAAAGGGGATAATAGGTGCAAAATATCCACATGAATTGCAAAATTTCACATTTATTTCTCACAAACTTGAGAATTTGAGGGTCAAATTGGTAATCCCAGGATAAGGGGAGGAAATTATCTTCACTGAAGAGTTTCACCATTATCAGATAAACGGGAAGTGAGAAGTGAACTGCTTTACAAGATCAGTTAAAGAGATGCTAGGATATGTTTAACATCAACAAAGTTTTGTAGATTTGTACACCATATCGTTCTTGCAATAATATTACGTAATTTGTATTGACTACTTTATTTTGTGAAATAGAATGTAACACAAAAATAAAACACAGAAATACTTTATATCTTTAATTCAATCTCTTAGATCCATATATCAATGTTTATATTGAACTAGATCGGCAGATCAGGCTCCACATGCTCAAGTAGATGTAATCTAGATACAAAGCAGTTTACATATGCAGATTGATCTGAAATGTAATTATTCGCTCTGTGTGGATATCCCATGTCATATACTTGGTTCCTTTAATTACCCATAACTGTACCCTTTATAGAGATATTTTATGGCTAAGTGGTTATGATGTGAG
>JXSR01S073945.1:2455-12864 GCA_000969725.1 Ophiothrix spiculata | reverse complement strand
TATTTTTCAAAAAAAAATATAATTTCACTTATTCCGGAACTAAAGTATTCCGAAAAAGAAACTGGTACAGTTTGGTTTGGTTCTATTTTACTCAAATTATATAGTTACAAGCCCAAAGTAATTGCACATAATGTAAATTGATATGTTTCCTGTTTATTCGGTACAAAAAGTCTTTCAAAATCCGAAAATATCCCGCTTATCGAGCGTAGTAAAGAATTTTGGTAAGGCAACTAAAATTACCAATTTTGAACACAACGCGATAACAATGCTGCGCATACCATTGCTCAATACCCCGTAACTACCGCAGGATATATCGATTACAACCTGCATCAATATGTTATGCCGTATAACGCATAGCTCGCTATTTGATTAGGAATCCCAAGTTTAACAGACAATAATATTCCATTTTATCAATTAAATTGACTGAGATAAGATGATTCAGATAAAACTCGGATAAAACTCTTTAATGATTAAACTTTATCAACTCAAGATGACTAAACGTCAGAATCAATTGCACTGGATAAACATTAAAAATAACCATGTTGTTGCTTCACATAATTTCAAATGAAAATATTGCACTGGTGCTTAAAATTAAAATCTTTGTTCATATAACTCTTTTTAAAAATTGTTCTCTTTCAACCACATTGTTCAAATGGTACAATATTAAAACATCTTTTTACATTTCAACACTGTTCTTGAACATCTGAATTAGGCTCTCATCCATTCATATTCTTCTTCCATGCGTATACATTTGAGTTTGAAAAGCCCGCTCGTCCATGACTAAGAGGGAGTAAAGCAGTAATTGGTACGGGCTAGCTTGGGGTATTATGTGCTACGTTTTCCGCAGGGGATGTTTCATCGTAGTCTTCAAAAATGGTAACTTTAGATCCTTACCAAAAATCTTTACTTCGCCCGAAAAGCGGGATATTTTCGTATTTTGAACGACTTTTTGTACCGATTAAACAGGAAACATATCAATTTACATCATGTGCAATTATTTTGTGCTTGTAACTATATAATTTGAGTAGTATAGAAGCAAACCAAAGTGTACCAGTTTCTTTTTCGGAATACTTTAGTTAGTCCTGCTTTGTGCATACGGAACTAGATGTTTTAAAAGACATGAACTTTTTTCTTCAAACCAATAATTCCGACTAGAGTGGAACATGCTAGACCTCTTTGAGTGTCATCTAAGGGACAATTTTTTTCGTAAACGGATAAAGGCAGCAAGTCGCTCGCTGATTGCGGTTATTACCTGAAAATGCGCTTTATTCCGTGCGCGTGAAAGACCCTATCTGATGCCGGGTACCAGAGTCGCAATCAAGTCGGCAAAGTTCTGCAAACACCCATAGTAAATTCGTATGCCGACTCGCTACCCTTAACAAGATTCATTTTTTCTGTGAGTCGTTGATTTGTGTCGCCAAAAGTTGTGTTTGTTTGTTTGTTTGAACTTGGTGCATTTGTCTCAAATATAAAATACTTTAATAATTACTTATCATGCTTATGGTTTAACAACAAACCTACTTACAGACTCCATATATCAGCTAGTTTCCCGTCATAATTTTTGGCAGACAGGATTTCCGGTGCTGCGTAGGCATAGGATCCACAAAAAGTAGACAACATGTTACATCGGTTTGTAGGGAATCGACAGGCAAATCCGAAATCTACGGGATGGAAAAGGATTCAGGATGTCTAATACTTCAAGTTAAATTTTAATAACATGCAATATATTTACTTGCATACCATTGGTTTTCATCAATAATCTATCCTTGACAGTCATGTTGACTGATGTTATTAATTTGTGCAGTCATTTCAATTTACGTTTATTTAAGTTATCTATCACAAACGATCAGAACATTTAAAAGTTATATTGAAATACACACAACGTGATATTGAGGACACAACCGAAAGTCCAGAAAACTTGAATTATGGTCTTAACCGAACAAAGGTTACAAACGAAAATACATAATACCACACAGAAGCGGGCAGGTAACAACATCAGCCTGCCTGGCATGAAACTTAAAGTAGTGTACATAGGAACATGATGTAAATGCAAATAACTTTGATTTATTTACAGCTTTATCTTAATGATATTGAGCACTATTCAGCTGCCAAGGATATCTTTGCATTTTAATACCACACAAATGCACATAAAATTCTGTCTTTATTGCTGCATTATATCGAGTAAATATCAATACAGGGTGTGTCAAAATGTTTAGTACTGTAGTAAGTAAAATATGATGAGAGTCTGTTCGATCTATTATGATATGTAGAAATAGCTTAATGATTGTAATAATACTTTCTATTGAATAAATGGAAAATGTAGCCTGCCTTTATTCAAATTTCTTCAAATTGCAAAATCAAATTGCATTCATAAATTTTTAAAATTCTTTATTATTTTGAATGAAAGCTTGAGAAATGATCTCAATGCTACAAGAAGTGAATAAAGAAATAATAACATTTGTAAATTTTGTGTCAAATAATCACAAAGTTGAGTACTAACTATTTTGACACACTCTGTATAGATATCTGATTATGAAATATAGTAATATTCTAAGTACAATTTTGGTTGCTATGCAATAAATACAACAAGACCGATGCTTATTCATGGGTTGTTTTCGAGTATTAGTGGATGTAGCATTTAGCGTTATCCAGGGCTTGGTTGTTTGCGCATTGTAACATTTGACTTACTACAGCGACTGCACTCGGTACTAAGTCAAAACATTTGTTGTTTATCTACTATTGAAACGTTAATTTTAAAACCCGGGTTTATTGCATAAAATTTATGGGGTACTGCACTAAATCCGGGTCAAAAGTTGTAAGCTTTTTAATAATACATAAAACGGATATTATCAGTCACTGCGGTCGTTTATGCCGAAAGTTTAAAATGGTAAATTAACGCCGGTGCATTTATGTTTTAAAGAGCATTGAAAGTCAGTTTGTTTTTGCATGAAACTCATAAGGCTGAGAAAAAGCGTGGGACTGACGTCCTGTGTTTATACTTGATGGAGCAACTTACCTGATATCTTGACATTGTCATTTTCATCCAGTAGAATATTCTCACATTTCAGATCTCTGTGAAAAAGTTACAAAGATACTGAGATGATACGGATTTATCACAATAATGAGATATGGGATCGATAACATAAAACATAGATTAGAATGTTGAATAAATTTAAAATCCGAAGGACGAGGGGGGGGGGGGCTATTTTTGAATTATTTTACCCCTGTTCTGTAATAAGGGAAGAATAGGATAATAGCACAAAAAGATGTCAAATTCTATGAAGTAAGCCGGGTTTAAGCCTTGTTGGGGGGAAATGGGTCTAAACGAGTAGACAAAACGTGTATTTTGGGGAAATTAAAACGGGATAGAGAACGTTGGGTAAAATATGCGATCAAGCACCCAAGAAAAAAAAACAATTACGACTTGCCTGCATGAAATAAAACCAAAACTGAAAGTCATTTCATGATTACACTCTTAGAAAGCCAGGATCAAATATGAGCTTATCCTGATTCCGGATCAAAAATATGATCCCAAAAAAGGATCAGATTGATCGAAAAATGATAAAAAAGGATCATATTTTGATCCGGAATCACGGATAAGCTCATATTTGATCATGGCTTTCTAAGAGTGTATCATGACTCTCAAATAAACAGCCCTGACTTATACCAACCTATGGACTATGTTGAGCTTATGGCAGTGCGAAACACCAGCTACAATTTGTCGAAACATTTCACGTGATTTCCCTTCATCCACAGCACAACCCGTTTCCAGGACACATTCGTTGATGTAGGAAAGTATATCCCCATTTGGTGCATATTCCATAACTAAGTAAATCTTAGTTTCTGCACGGAATACATCATATAGCTGAATCTGAATCGAAATTAAAGTAAGAAATTGTACCGCCTATAAGTTTTGGCTATGACAACAATAACAAAATATAGGCTATAAAAATAAAAATTATAGGCTATCATCGCAGACATATGTTTTGGATGATCCAATATGTTACACTGTACAATAGTCAACGTTAACATTATGGATAACAATTTTTTAAACGTGTTAAAACAGACCATCGCTTGAAATGTTTTAGGTAAAAAAATTACTTCTTACAAATATTTTTCTAGTATCAGGTTTGAAAGTTACGTCGTTTCGTCACAATATGTGTCTGGAAGTATAACGCCGTCCACAATTCTTCCATTTTGATCTTTTCAGCTGATGTATTTAGCTTGAAATTCCACTGCGATGTCCTGTTCCATCATATGTGTCTCACGTTGAAATGTAGTTTCTTGGTTTGCTTCTGATCGCTTGACTTTAAATTGCTGTTTTAAAGAAGTTCAAATCCCAGGATACAAATTTGACGAAACTTATCACCGAGTGAAAAGGTTACGGTCTTAAAAATTATTTTGAAAAAAAATAAACATTACAAAACAAAAGGTCAACCAACCATCTTTGTAACAGTCTTATACCGGCAGGGTAGGCTGCCGGTATTTCGCCTGCAGTCAACTTAGGTTATATTGTAGCTTATTGTATCGTGTCCTTGTAAGCAAGCTCTAAGGGTATCCTTCGCCCTTAGGGTAGGCTGCCGGTATCCCGCCTGCAGTCAGCTTAGGTTAAAATTATATCTTCTATGTGGTGAAATTGTTCTTGATCCTATGTCCGTTTCACCGAGTGCCACTTTGTTATCTCAGTTAGATGTTGCTATTAGCAATTTTATTGAGTATCAATTTAGATAGATTTAGATAAACATATAAAACAGAGTTTTTTCGCCATCCGAAAGCAACAAAGAGGAAGCAAATGATAACGTTGAGTCGGAGGTGAAGTGGATCTTTTTAGTCAGCCTATGTTAATCACTTACCAAGTTTGGATGTTTGTAAATCGTCTTTAAAGTATCAATTTCCCTCGGCATGAACTTATTTATATACTCTGTTGGCGCGTCTTTCTTTGATATGATTTTAACCGCGACCTGAAGAAAAAACAAATCAAAGTCATGAGTTTTACGTCTTACATCCATTTTGTCGATAGTAAGCTCTAATCATCAAATAAACCATGAGTCCAATGAAATATAGCGAACAGGGATCATGTCGGCGTTTTTCATGGACCTAAGCCCCAAGACTTAAGTCGAAGGTTTCAAAGTTTCACCGCTGTCCAAAAGTTTTGCCAAAGGCACCCCTAAAAACCAGTGGCGTAGCTAGGCCTTTCTCCAAGGGTGGGCAAACCACCCAAGATTTCTCCAATGAATTTTATCGAGCCACTTTATAGGGGTTCCAAGGGGCCGACTAGGGCTAGGCCGATTTTTTCAAGAAAAACCGCCAAATATTGTGCTTTATGAAGTTTTCAACCTAATTTTTTAGCGATTTTCGGCTCTAATTGTCGTAATTTTATGGGGAAATGGCAGTTCCTGCCCCCCCCCCTTTATTTTTCTCCAAGGTCTTCACAATTTCACCCAAAAAAATTCCAATGTGGGCAAATTGCCCACCTTGGCCACTCCTGGCTACGCCAATGCTAAAAACAGAATATGACCTATAATTTACTATATAAAAAGTACGTTATCATTTAGATGTTGTCGATACCGATGGTAAAATAACCTACCATATCATGCCCTTTTTCTTTAAGATCAGCTTGTAATTTAGGACATTTTCCCAGCTTCTTATCTAGAACTCTCGCTAGTTTCACCTTGGCATACGCTCCTGTGCCCAGCGTTTTATCCGTGAGTAAATATCCATGTCGTCGGCAATCAACAGATTCCACCGCCTGTTGCTGAGATTTGGAATTCACTAAAGAATAACGTTTACCCAGATATGTCATGTTAAAATGGGCGAATTTTGACACTTTTTCCCGTTAGGTTATATAAATAGGTTTTACCAGCTTCGCTAATTTTTACGCTACATTTAAAACTTAGACGAAAAAGCGGGCGAAAAAGCAATGATGAACCGCACGTGAAATATTGCGTGCAAGTTGTTTGTTTTCACTGTAGGTGATAGCAACCATGGATGCAAAGGTCAAATAAAACGCGTCATATATTTGACGCGCCGTCGCGTCGGTAGCATGCCATGATATATCGGGGCTACATGGAGCGCAGATGTACGTGCATCTGCGCGATCCGGATCTGACATGCGGATATCTGGTAGACCGCATTGACACATACACTTTTCCAGATAGCAAAGTATCTCTCTAAATGTAAAACGAGTGGAAAGAGTGAAAATTCACTCAAAAAGGAGTGAAGGGAGTTAAATGCAGGACAATCCGTTTTCGAGTGGAACATTTTGAGTGTGAAAGTTACATTTTCACTCCAAAAAGAGTGGAAGATTGTCATCAAAAATCCCCTTTCACTCCTTTTAGAGTGATTTTCCACTCAAAAACGTATTGTCCTTCGTTTCACTCCTCCAAAGAGTGGAAATTCACTCTGTTACATTTAGAGAGTATTTGGTCCAACGTGGTCAACATTAGCCCAACGTTGAGCCAAATAACTCTGCTATCTGTGGGTATACTGTTACAATATTACTCGGATCTGGCACCCGTCTCCAAGTGTTATTGTATAGGTCGCTCTTTCTTAGATATAAATTTTTTTCACTCGAAAAGAGTGACATTTCACTCTTTCGAGTGAAATCGAATGGGGCTTCACTCGAAAAGAGTGAAATGTGTTTCACTCTTTTTAAGAGTGAAAATTGTCACTCTTTTAAAGATTGGTCGCTGACATCACTCTTTTCAAAAGAGTGGTGTGAGTGACCAATATGAGTGGCAATTTTCACTCCCTCAAAGAGTGAATTATAACTCTAAAAAGTGAAATGTGTGAAACCTCGTTCGATTTCACTCGAAAAGAGTTTTTCGAGCGAAAAAAAAAATCACTTTAAGAAAGAGTGACTTTCACTCTTTTCATTTTAGAGTGTATGCAAAATCTAGATATGCAATGATTTGGAGGGGCTGTTGGTGAGTATGGGTATTTGGGGGCTAGGGTGCATTATGGTGCATTTCCACATATTTTGGTATATCGATGGATTAGCTACCGTAGTTTGCAAAATTTGATGGTGGGGCATAGTTTAAAAAACGTGGCCGACCACTGAAAAGCACTAAATTTGCCCAATTGTAAAATGCCCGAGAAAAAATGATAGCGATAGGTTACAAAAAAAAAAAATTCCTCGAGGCATAGAGTTATTGACATTTTGCTCACAACGTCATCGAAAATTATGCAAAGTTAAAGAGTCACAATTAAGTAGGGCCTAATCAATTATACCTCAAAGAGTGTGGTTATTCAATGCAGCAACTCACTTTAGCCTATAGGAATGCTAGTGTGGATGAAAGAATTCCAGTGTGCCAGGCCTTAAAACTCTTTATTCACCGATGTGTGCTGGGTTAAGATGGAATTCCGCCTTATTGCATACCAGATACGGCAGACATAGAAATAAGATGCGCATAAAATGGACCTGTTTAAAAAACACGCTAAAAGGTGCTAAATACAGATAGTGTTTTCCATCAGATCTGTAGCAGTTTCCGGTCTTGAAATCCATAGAAAGCGGCTATGATGGTGGACTCTGCAATATTATTCCCATTTGGTCATCCGATATACAGAAAGTGTGCCAGGAAACTTGCAAATTATCATACTTGGCCTCGTTCTGAGTTCCGATTCCCCGTCCAGTTCTGTGGATTTACCCCATCAACGGCGGGAGTATGTCAATCATAGATATGGTCTATAGGCAGCTGGCTGTCACGCCATTCAAGAGCCGCGGATCCTGGTTCATGATAGCGAATACAATTTCTTTCAATTTACGACATCATCGAACAATCCCCCTAGACCCTACCAAGAAACTAAGCAAGAGTGGAAGCCATGAAATACTGGAGTGCTGAAATAGTCCATGTCAAAAACAAAACCTGAGGATTCGCTAATCCGAATTTGAAAAAAGGACCGTCAGTCCGACTCAGGGTTCGCTAGTCCGAGTTTGAAAAAGGTCCGCCAATCCGAAAACAAATTGTAAACTTTGTTGCATCTGCTCTTTACAGAGTTGTTTGTATAGAAAAAATTGTCATTTTTCCCCTTTAAATAGCTGTCATTTCAAAACTACAATTTCAATCAAGCTGTAGAACCTATTTTTGAAAAGGTGTTTCTTTCTTCTTTCTAGTCATGCATTGCTTAAATTTGTCTGTAGTTTTTGGGCGAATTTTTCTTTTATGAACCTACCTCTCTACATAAAATATGCAAAAAAGTCAACTTTGGGTCCAATTTTGACCAAAAAAGGCTCCGTGTGACTTCTCAGAGGCTGGATAAGATTTCTACAACACAAATTTATTTTAGCTATACCTATTTTAACACATACATAAAAGATGTTTTCATGTTGGTCATTTAGTTTCTGGGCGAATTTGACAATTGTATCGGTGAAATTTAGTGTTTTTATCTGCCAAAATCCAAGATGGTTGCCAATTAAATATGAAAATTAGGCAAATTTTGTGCATTTTTGCTCTGATTATCTTTCATTTTAATATTGGGTATCATATGATACTTTTAGTTAAAAAATGACTTTTAGTGTACTTCTCATCAAATGCAACAATTAAACCAAACCTTTATAATATGTATATAAGGTCCGCTAGTCCAAAAATTTAAAAAAAAATGTCCGCTGAGGTTCGCCAGTCCGAAAATGAAAAAGGGTTCGCAAGTCCGAAAATGAAAAAAAGTTCCACTAGTCCGAAAAATAATTAGTTTTGCAAGTTGATTTTTTTCGGACTAGCGGAGCTTTTTTCACAGTGTTCGGACTAACAAACCTTTTTCAATTTCTGGCTGGCGAACCTTAGGATTAGCGAACCCTTTTTAATTTCGGACTAGCGGATCTTATTTCATTTTCGGACTAGCAAACCCTTTCTCATTTTTGGACTCTAGCGAACCTTCAGAGTGGCGAACCGCTTCGGACTAGCGGGCTCATTGGATTTTCTGCTTCCAAAGTGCACATGTCCTTCTGCCCTGTCATTGGTGAGAAAATCAACAAATTTGACACAAGGTAAGTTATTTTTGCAGTAATTTTTCTTTCGTTATATAAGACTGAAAGTGTAGAGATTGTCCCAGCCTAACATCGTCGATGGTATGGTATCTCTACTGTGCCATATTAAGTGTGTAAAGTGGTTTGTCCTGTAATATTGTTGTACATAAATCTAGTGGATGCTATTATCGTGTCCGCCACCGCCTGAAGACTAGGGTAATATAATGATACATCAATGCAAAGGAAAAACTCCAAGCTTTCAAATGCCGTTTGTTTCATTACTTTTTGTCTTTGCAAACTAGAGATATGCTTCATTAAACACAAATTTTGAAAACCCCAATTGTGCCACTTTTTCAAAAAATTGATTGAACATTGTAGTCCCTTTTCTGTTAATAAAACTGTTCATTTGTAGGACCAGAATGTACAAATTACTCAATATCATTGATGATCTTGAGCTTCATGTGTGATAATAAGTGATAAGCTGCCCATTCATATAAGTAAGTCACTTAGCCATATTCAGTAGGGACTCATTAAAGATGCTTGCTCATTCGGACTTTAAGCACTTTATACATCTGAGAGAAACCTTTGCTGGGTGTTAGCTAACGATTGGCTGTATTCTACACGCTCTTAAAAGTCTTCTGGCTTCAAAGAGTATCTGCAAACCATGATGTATGAGTGCCAAGCTAAATCTATTCGTGTAATACAATTAAAAGCACTTCTCGAAATGTTTGGCAACGGATTTCTTCTTGTTGATGTTATCAGAGGATCATGATGAATTGTAAGTTATTCACCACCAGTCTCCTTTTTAACATTCTGAATCCCTATTGAATATTGCTATTAAAGTGACTTACTCATTTGAATGGACAGATTACCACTTATTATCACACTTGGAGCTCATGATCAATACATGATTAATAATATTGAGTATTTGTACATTCTGGTTCTACAAATGACCAGGTTTTTTAAAAAAAATGTGTGTTTAATGAAGCATATCTCTAGTTTGCAAAGACAAAAAGTGATGAAATAAACGGCATTTAAAAGCTTGGAATTTTTCCTTTACAGTGATGTTCCATTATATTACCTTAGTCGTTTGGTTTTGCCACAGGGGGCGCTTTTGAACTTGCACAATTTTTTATTGAGACACACTGTAGGTCTCAAGCCCATCTGTGTGCAGCTAAGGTTAGCCAGTGCCGTATTGCGATGGCATGATGCTGTGCTCTTGTAGTGTATGGTATGGCACGCCTCGCATGACAAAACTATGTTGAGTTTTTCACTCTATATGTCGAGATCTCCCCTCTATTGGACCAATTTTCCTGTCTGTTGGTCGAGTTTTCCCCTCTATATATCGAGATCTCCCCTCTATTGGTCGAGTTTTCCAGTCTATAGGTCGAATTTTCCCTCACTTTATGTCGAGTTCTACTACCTACATGGTGAGAAAAAAATGTTGG
>JXSR01S073944.1:59840-77195 GCA_000969725.1 Ophiothrix spiculata | reverse complement strand
TAATTTTAAAACACTATTGTCACTGGTGATATCTTGGGATTGTGCTAAAGACTACGCTAAAAAAGTAGGACAATTGAAAGACGATTGAAGCTGATTGATTGATCTCACCATAAGACCGTGAACTTACTAGTGATGCGTTTCGAGTGAAAATCATTGTATGTCTTTAACACGGTGGTCAGTTTTCAATAATAGTTGGCGATTATTAAAAAGGGTCAAAGGTTTAATGGTATAAACTAATATTAGAAATACCATGTATTTTCTGTATTTTGTACACAAAAATGAAAAATATCATTACATCGGCCATAGCCAACGCATTCCTTGTGGTACCATCCCCTTATACATGGTTACGCCACTGGTGTATAAAATGTACTGCATTTTAGATGTAAGGCATCCTTTGGTGAAACATAAGCCATGGGCTCTTGCTGTATGAGTACTATGCTGGAATCGTGTTTCAAAATTAATGGTAGATTCCCTTGTTTTTGTTTTTGCTTTTAATTCATATGCCCGTGATTAATGTTGTATACATCTTTGACATTATAATGAATTGCTAGTATTACGCAAATGAACAAAGCGAGATAATTAACATAGTGATTTCCAATTTTGAAATAGCTATTTGATGCAACGTGAACCGCAAACGTGATATTTACCTGATAGTGTATAAATAATTAAATGCAAAGAAGTACTTTCGAACTCGGAGCTCGAATGATTTTGATATTTGTTTTTAAATGTTTTTGCCATTATTACGTAAAACGCTGTCATCAGGTTTGGATCTAATTCTATAGGCCTATTTGATTTAAATTTCAAGGTTACCAATTTAATTCGCTGACTTCATGACTGCATAATAATTGTTGATAATAATGTCAAACTAGAACCAGTGTTTCTAATTCTCCATCTCGTCTCACTTCACTGCCCACAACGTTATTTTTAATGTTTTGTTAGATAACAGCTCTAGACCTCATTCTTAAAAATAACGGTCATGGCAACGAACTTTAAACAAAAGAAACACAATGGATAATTTATGAACAGAAAAGGGCTAGACGTGTGTCTCAATCTTAAGGGCCATTATTCGGGGTTCAGGTTCCTTTTCTTGGGATGAGGTTTCGTTATCTCAAGATAAGGCCCCTTATATCAAAGAAACTTATCTTGGTGCCTTGAGATAAAGCGAAAGTGACATAGTAATTGGTCATGGTGCCGTTCAGGATACAAATCATGCGGAAGCTCGTGTATAAGAATATAATTCAGTGTATAGGACGTTTATTTAGCCTCTCTGTATTATTCCTCGATTGTATAAAATTGAAGGCAATGTAAACAGTAGTATCAAAGTTTTATTATCTTTTAAAATATGTTCAATTTAGCTGAGATAATAAAACGGTGTCATTTTTTGGTAAGTTTGCTAAAGTTTTTACAGTGCACCGAAGTCCAGTGCCATGATCTTTGAGCTCATGCCAGAAGTCGTGATGCCGTCTGCTACATTTTAAGCATTGACCCTTCCATTAAAACAGCTGCCGGCATAAGACACAATGTACACGAACATGTTGAACAAGAGAATGATGATTTCCGCTACTGACACAGCTGAAATCCCGAGATAAAGTCCCATCAATCCACCGACTGCACCGCTGATGCCAGCAACCTGGAATCAAATAGACATTAAATTGACTCTTAGTACAATGCACACTCTAACAAATGAATATTTAAATGAATAATAACAATTCTAAAATGGTTCTCAGATTCATACGTTCCACATCTTGTATTAAAAAGGCTTCATGATAAATATTAATTCTTTAAAAATTCGATTTAACTTGGAACATCATTTTTTTTTTTCATATTGCCAAACCTTACCGACCAAACAGGCGTCTGTTTCACAAGCTGGTAGTTGAGCTCTTCGAAATAAATCTTGATTCGAGCCAGATTTTTCCTGAAAGTAATAATGTTTTAATTATTGTTTAATTTGTTTTAACCAAAACCTAAGACAATTCTCGGTGGATTCCTTTTATCCGTTTGCGGTGCGGTTGCGGTGCATTGTAAGGGTGTGACTGGTCCGTATAATTACATGATCGCGAATAGTACCAGGTTGGAGTTGAGATTCAATACCACTACCAGTACCTTTATACAGTGTAAAACGCACCGCTAAAAGGAATCTGGTCCAGACTAGTAGGCTATTCTATCGCTAATTATGGACTATAGCCTTTAATTCATGTAGACTTCAGAGCACTCTATATAGCGCTTGTAAAGATTGCATATTGGCTTCTTATTAAATTTACGTATACGTCGAGCAACATCTCGATGAAATTGCTTGAACTCTGATCACACCATTGATTGCTAGTTAAAAAATAGGACTTTAAGCATAATGTTAAAGCAATCTTCTGCTTATAAATTAATTGAAGGTCTGTCTTTTACATGTACACAATTCATACCATATATTCACATGTACAGCAAATTTACGCCGAACATTTGCTGTTAACTCGAGGTGTATTGCTGGAAACTCGTGGTGTATTACTGTTAACTCAAGGTGTATTGCTACAAACTCGTAGTGTATTGGTGCAAATTCCCGGTGCATTGCTGCAAACTCGCCGGGTGAATTGCTATAAGGGACGCACCATTTGACTTTCAGGGGGGGGGGGGGCTGGAAGTTAAGGTCGAGGCAAGATTTTTTTTGGGGGGGGATTTTCGAGACAAGTTTTTTTTTCTGTACTTCCCGAACCTCTATATATAATAGTAAGTAATAAGGGGCAAGTTCTTTTTTTTCCTCATGTGAGTCAAGTTATTTTTTTTTTTCTGAAGCATTGAGTCAAATTATTTTTTTTGTCTTACATAGTGAGTCAAGTATTTTTTGTCGGAAAAACTTCCAGTCCCCCACCTGGAAGTCTAATGGTGCGCCCTAAAGTCGACGGATGCATTGCTGCAAACTCGTAGCCTATTGCTGCAAATTCGGAGATGCGCATTCATCTGGATTTGCACTTCCGTGTAGAGCGCCCCTCTGTAAGCCGCTTTACTATGGCAAGCCACAGCAGACAAAACCCCTACGAGTTTTTAACCACCCTCACGAGCAATACACCATGGGTTTGCAGCAATACACCACGAGTTGACAGCAGAGCACCTCGAGTTTGCAGAGATACACCACGAGTTTGCATCAGTACACTACAAGTTTGTAGCAATACACCTTTCAGTTAACAGCAATGCACTACGAGTTTACAGCAATACAAGTTGAGTTTACATCAATACACTACGAGCTCGTAGCAATACACCTTGAGTTAACAGCAATACACCACGAGTTTGCAGCAATGTACCTTGAATTTGCATCAATACACTACGAGTTTTTAGAAATACGCCTCGAGTTAGCAGCAATGCACCACGAGTCGCAGCAATACTCGAGATACAGCAATCCCTTGAAAGACTGAGAGATATCGTGTTTATCCCATCATACATTTCTTCAGTATGGGAAATTCTGTACAGGAAGTCATGTGAGTAGTAGTAGTGATAGAAGATTACAACAAATAACTTTAATTTATGGCATTTTATCACTAACTACTCACCTACAGAGGTTATGCGTTCGAGTCCCGGGCGCGGCGGTTTTCGTCTCCTTGTTTCCTTGGGCACTGGAAACTTTGCTCTACTTGTTCCGTGGTTCGGAAGTCACGTTAAGCCGTTGGTCCCCTGTACGACTAGACTCCTTCATGGGGTATGCATGTCATGCAAGTACAGTGTATAATTGATCGATTGCCATTGATTGATATTTTGCTACAAACAATCCAATAGGAAGCAATGCATGATGGGATACACACGATATCTTCTTCTAGCAGCTGAAGGGATCGTCGACGAATACCGAAAAGTATTACGGGAAAGTCCTGATTTCTTCTTTTCGAGGTATAATGCTGTAAACTCGTAGTGTATTGATGCAAACTCAAGGTGCATAATTTGCTGCAAACTCGTGGTGTCTCACTGTAAACTCGTAGTGTATTGATGCAAACTCATGGTGTATTGCTGCAAACTCAAGGTGCATTGCTGTAAACTCGTAGTGTATTGATGTAAATGTAAACTCGTAGTGCATTGTTGCAAACTCGTGGTGTCTCGCTGTAAACTCGTATGTAAAATCGTAGTGTATTGATGCAAACTCGTGGTGTATTGCTGCAAACTCATAGTGCATTGCTGTAAACTCGTAGTGTAGTGATGCAAACTCAAGGTGCATTGCTGTAAACTCGAGGAATAATGCTGTAAACTTGTAGTTTATTGATGCAAACTTGTGGTGTATTGCTGCAAATTCGAGGTGTGTTGCTATAAAGTCGAGGTGTACTGATGCAAACTCGTAGCCTATCGCTGCAAGCTCGTGGTGTGTAGCAAACTCGTCATTTTTGCTCGTGGTGTATATCTGCACTGCTGTCAACTCGTGGTTTATTGCTGCAAACTCGAGGTGTATTGCTGCAAACTCGTGGTGCATTCCTGCAAACCCATGATGTATTGCTGAGAACTCGTGAGGGTGGTTAAAAACTCATAGGGGTTTTGTCTGCTGTGGCTTGTCATACTTTGCAGTAGCCTGTTATAGACTGTGGCTGCACGAGCGTCAGATCCATATCTGTTGTACTGAAACTCTTCGTGCTTGCATACGTGTAAGCGGTCATCGGAGATCTCGGAGATACGCATTAGTTCGGATCTGCACTCCGTGTAGATTGCCCCATTATCAAAACTTCATTTAATCTATCCAGTGGCGTAGCCAAGGGTGGGCAAGGTGGGCAATTTTTTTTGGAGAAATTTTGAAGATCTGGGAAGAAAAATAAAGGGGCAGGAACTGCCTTTTCCCCATAAAATTACGACAATTAGAGCTGAAAATTGCTAACAAATTTGGTTGAAAACTTCATAAAACACAATATTTGGCGGTTTTTATTGAAAAACTCGGTCGAGGCGGCCCTTTGGAACCCCCATAAAGTCGCTCGATAAAATCCATTGGAGAAATCTTGG
Organism: Ophiothrix spiculata; assembly: GCA_000969725.1. NCBI lineage: Eukaryota > Metazoa > Echinodermata > Ophiuroidea > Amphilepidida > Ophiotrichidae > Ophiothrix > Ophiothrix spiculata. The sequence goes on along the minus strand of JXSR01S073944.1, from coordinate 72,242 downwards.
GTGGTTTGCCCACCCTTGAAGAAAGGCCTTGCTACGCCACTGAATCTATCTCACTTTTGGCGAAGTGGAAGTGGCTTTTACCGTACCTTGTATGGGCAACATTTCCAACGACGGAGTCCAGCTCAGGATGAAGAGCCGCTAATTTCCTACGTAAGTGTTGCTGCACATGAAAAAATAAATCGGTAAAATTATGTTAAAATAGATGCTGAATGATACTATGAAGAGATGCAAAGGCCTTGCTCATATCAACAACTCATCTCGACCTTCTTATTTGGGTCTTTAGTTTCTCAGTTACAGAATCACTCTTTGCTTCATTTTATGGAACGCATGTCTCCAAAATGACGACATTAACAACAATGGGTTGGGTGGGAAGTTTTATATAACCTCGCCTCGTAGTATATTACATACGTTTTGATTAACATATCATATGGTACTTGAATTTTAAGAGAAATGTATTGAAACACTTTGAGTTATATTTATTCACAAAATAAACATAGAAAATATATTTCAATGACATTGCAATTGGAGACCCTCAAGTCAATGCATACTCACCGCAGAAAATCGCGTTTTCGAGCAATTGAAGACTGAAATGCGTGCTTACCTCATACCTTGCAGACGGCCAGACCGCAGTTGATACTGATGAAGGGTAGAGAGTTTCCCTGAAAGTTAAAATTAACTGAATTGAATCATATCATTCGGTACACTCTTAAAAATGCCTGGTCAAATTTGACTAGATGCTGGGTGCAATAAGAGCTCACTAGATTCTAGTCATTTTTGACTAGATTATCTAGTCAACTTGACCAAATATCTAGTCATTATGACTAGATATCTAGTCAACTTGACCAGATATCTAGTAATTATGACTAGATAATCTAGTCAAAAATGACTAGATATCTGGTGAACTCTTATTGCACCCGGCATCTAGTCAATTTTGACTAGGCATTTTTAAGAGTGTACCATAACATTTGGAAACTTCCAGAGGGGAGCGTGGCCGAGCGGTTAGAGTACGGGTCTCGTAATACAGAGATTGTGGGTTCGAAGCTGTTCGAGCCCCGGGCCGGGCTGTTTTCGTCTCCTTGTTTCCTTGAGCAAGAAACTTTACTCTACTTGCTCCGTGGTCGGACAGTCACGCAAAGCCGTGGGTCCCCTGTACGAATAGACTCCTTCATGGGGTATGCATGTTATGCAAGTACTTGTATCATTGATTGATTGATTGATTGATCCAAAGAAACTTTATTGCTACTATTTTCTAGTTGCAGCCTAGATTTCAGCTTGATTTGCTTATGAACCATGCTGAGATATATCATTATCCACACTTCAAGAAATACTTCTATTTAAGCAGTGTATTGCATTGAATACCATGTTTCACAAAGATATTCGAATAATTGCATAATTTTATGGAATAAAACATGAGAATAAAAAAGAAACATCACATATACCATGGCAGGCATCTATACTCTTTCATAAAAAAATAATAAAAAATTCAAAAACACAAGCAAAAGGCTATAAACAAGCCAGTAGGCAGGAAGCAGAAGTGGTAACAGCGCTGTGGCAGAGTTATATCTTCATACATGGTGAAGAATCCCAGTTAGGTTCGTTTCGAGCATTCCATATAGAATAACTATAAATGATCCATTTTGCTAAGCTCTCTTGAGAACTGCTTGGTGGTGCAGGATTTGCCAACAATTAATTTGAAGGATTCACCTGACCTGTTCATATAGTCAGCTGTCACCAATCCTCCGGATCCGATTTCAATACAGTTAAGATGACATTTGTATCCTTCCTGAACAATATTGGGAGGTTCTCATAGCTAGACATCTTTGAATGTTATATTAGAATAGAAAACAATCAAGAACTGATTTCAGGGCTCAGTATCAAGCATATACCATTCTTAAAATTGGTGTATTTTCATGATTTTCGTCGCAGAAGAATATCGAGGCAAAGTATGGGTCATGTGATGCATCGTGACTAAATGTTACGTACGGTATTGAATTGGTCACGATGCATATTTTTTGGCTTCGTTATGACCGCCGATATCCGTTGACGCCGAAAATATGCCAATAATGGTCTGTATGTATGGACATGACATTATCATACACCCACACTCCTTGGAATGAATAAACCCCCCAACACCGTGATGTCAGTTGTCCTACGATTAATATCACAATAACACGTAGCTTGAGTATTTGTGTTTCAATATTTAGTTTGATATTTCTGAGATTAACTTACATGCATGCGTCAGGGCAAGAGCAATTCATTTTGTCAGCGTTATATCTTGTAATAATATTCCGTGAGCATGTTTCTGTAAAAATAATAAACATACAGATGGCGATTAAAGTAAATTATGTGGCATAAATGGTTACTAAACAATGAGAATTTTATTTTAACCAATAAGCATCTTCTTTAACGCAATGTTATAATTTTCAGTATCCCGAATTTAGACAAGAAAATATTTTGGACCAAATTATGCATTAAATGTATTCTTATCAACTACAAAATTGTAAAAAGACAAGTTTCTATATAATGACGCGGATTTGCAAACTACAGGTTGCATTTCTGCCCACAAAATAAAAACGCAGTATGTGCATTTATAAAGCATAGCAGATACATCTAATAAGCATGCAATTTCACCTCAATCCTTACCCATGCTAAAAAGGTTGTATCTACACATGTTTGCTATTGTAAATACTGCCTTAATCTATGAAGGATATTTGGTCGTCTGCTCCTTTGTGCACGATTTCTCTAAAGGAAATTTAAGTAATTTACAATATATATGCAAGGCACATACTATGCTTTTACTTTGTTGGGTAGATTAGGTGCCGTACTAATATGAAATCATCAAGGTAATGTGTATAATCATGAAACGATTAAAATCAGTATTATTGTCAAGTGTGCAAGCCACATTTACAGAAATCTTCGGCAACATAGCATTTTCATCTATTTTCAATAACATAATCTTGTCACATACACCAGTTAAACGTATCAGATACTACTCATAATGATTACTTACGCTGGGTGTCGTTCGTGATACTGCATTTGGGTATTTTGTCATTTTCCAGAACATCAGTTACACAACCACATTGGCGTTCCAGTTCATCCTGTAAGCATTGTTGTTTACAAGCATGTGTCGTATAGTTGAAATGCGGGTGGTTGAAGGCGGTTCCTTCACCAGCATGCGTACATGTTGAATATTTCCCACCAAGACGCTCAATTTTGAACTAAAAAAGAAGAAAAACAACAACGATAAGGAGCTGCACATGAAATAACAGCTAGCATAAAAAATAACTCTAAGATAGCCTACAAAAATATTCAAAACAATAATAATAATAATAATAAATTGGATTTATCGACGCCTAATGTTGCCAGCAACCACAAGGCGCCTTACAAAATATGCAAGTTAAAAACATACAATATCAATATTATCAACAAAGCTAAAAAGATTTTTTTATGTTTTTTACAAAACTGCTGCTTACCTGGCGAATTCCTATAGACGATAACATTCCTGTTGGAGCTGTGATTCCAATATCTTGAGGAAATGGCTGGTTGTCGTGTGGATGAATAGACACTCGAACCCCCAACTCTGGAGTCAATATTCCAACGTACTGTGGTTCTTCAACAAACAGCGTTAACTGAAGACCTGCAAAAGAAAGCTATTCAGTTATTATCAAGTGAGTGAAGAAAGTGTACTAGTGCAAGACAGATACAAGCCTTCACACTTAATATATAGTAAGTGATGTACTCTTGGTAAGAACGTCTACTTGAACAAGCACAAGGCCCGAATAAGACACATTTGCTTAACATAGAGTAGGCAAAAATTGTTGGGAGTGGCCTTTACAATCAAGCATTCATTCCATTTTTTATAAGTCCATCAATGACAGCGTCTTGCTTTGTTGGTTCCTGTGTGTACTCATAGGGAAGCTAAAACAACTTTTGGAGTCAATATTTTTAGCGTACAGCTGATCATGAGTTTTAAAATAATTATTGTATGTTAATATCTTAGGTACAGTGATTGAGACTGAAAGTTAATCTCCAAATCAATCTTAAAAAACATTATTATACTAGTACCTACCATATTGAGCACCAGTTTTACTGGTTCTTCGGATGGTACTATTGTTGAACCCATGGTTGAATGTGAAACAATTCCCATACACGCTATTCTGAAATTTCCTAAAATCACTACGAAAAATAAAAACAAACAGAGTACTTGCTTTAGGGATATGAAGCAAAGAAGTACCAACAGTAGAATGAGTGTATGACGTCTCGGTTTTTATGACTATGGACCGTTGTTTGCCTGCAATTTACATCGTTGCCCACTTTATAATGTGTACTGTGTAATTTTTGAACAGATGTTTAGTCGAAACGATAATTGTTACATTTAAGGTACCCATGGTACCGGTGGATGAAACTACTGATCAGGGTTAAAACTTCGGATCAAACAATAATGCATGTAGGCATCCCTATGCCTAAATTAAATACTGACATCCACGTTCAATAGAGTATTGGCAATCATTACACTATTCCTTTATTATGTTATTAGAGGCCCAGCTTCCATTCCAAAAAGAATATTTTTCTCAATGACACGATCAATTTTATTGAAGCAATGTTATTGATATGAATGTTGTCAATATTATTTTAGGACACACACGATTCAATTATATTGCGAAATAAACCCGTCATTTGAATGCAGGACGTCGACGGATAAGGTCATGGATATTGACACTGATACATGTTTAGCCCTCGCGCTTTCTGACCCAATGCGTTTTCTATGCAAACTGAGATTTGATTGCACACTAATATTGACAGTTACAATACACGAGACAATATTATTGTGCAAACGTCAATAAAAATCAAACAAGATTAGATTTCTTCAATATATTGCGCAACCCATCAATATCGTATATACACGATCAATAATATTGCACAATAGTCGATATTGCACAATAAAATTGATCGTGTATGGGCCGTACACCAATATTTTTCTTAACATTTTTTTACTTACGTGTAGTTGCAACCTTTCCTGTCAAAGCTGCATTGCACTATAAAGTCCTCGGCCTGGTGCCCATATTCATCCAATTCTTTTCTAGAAGGGTTAGCTACATCGGCAATGTCACTGAAATCATCTGATGTGGATTGCTCAACAAATCCATACCAATCATTGTCACCTTGCACGTGATCCCACCAGTCTTTATAATTGTACAAGTCATCAAAAAAACTTGAAAATGAGTCAGAACTGACTGAACTAGAATCGAAAAACTGCCTTTTATGGCGATGGTTAGCAGTCCGTTCAAGGACGCGTCTTTTAGACCGTGTGGCGGTTTTGTCCTTAGCACTACTACTTAAATCCATTGATGACTCGTCATCGGAAGATTCTGGTTCAGCATCTACAGAAGAAGCTGTTGTTGACATGTATGAGGTTGTGGTTGTGGGTGTTTCGGTCGTGTCATCGCTACTTTGATGTTCATTTTCGTTTGTGGGTAAAAAACTGGACTCCTCTTCATTTTCTTGTTCGTTGGGTTGGGTTTTCTTTGTAGGTGAAGTGACGCTTGACTCCGTCTCCGCTTCTGTCTCATCATTCACATTAGACATGCTTGAGGATGATCCTTCAAAGTCATATGAATCATGATCCCAGAACCACGAATCGTAATCTGATGAGAGGCCGCCATCCAAGTGAACAAGGTCTTCAAATCTCGTATCAATTAATTTGGTTCGCCGCATTCGATTCATATTACACACGGTTACAGCTGGGAACTTGACATTTGTCTTGGTTATGACATCAATTTTTGTGTTATATGGATTACCAATATATTCTGTTATCAAGCGATACCCCTGCAAACCGAATACAAATCCCAAACCACAACATAATAAAAACCAAAAACTTTTCGCCCACCACTGTTGGCTAGTAATGACCCTCGGAATACCGTGAGTCGTTGATTCATTGCCGAATTCGTTGATTAGTTCCGTTAACGTCTTCACCTTAGATGCTGGTCTCTCTTCTTTTTCAGGGTTGCCATTTGCAAATCCAGAAAGTGATGTTGAAGACTGTTTATATTGATCACCATCATGGTACCTTTTTGGTATACGGAAGTCGTTTTGATATCTGCCACTACTGTCTCTTGAAGCTTTTCTGTAGGGAGCGGTATGGTTTTCCTCGTAGTTCATTGACGAGTGAGATTTTTTTGTTGGGAGAGCAAAACTGAACTGGTCCCAGCTCAGACCTTGCCCAGATGAGATCTGTATTAGCTTGGAATTCCTTGTGTCTCTGAAAGAATATGGATAACAAAAACCGTCCTTGTTGAATGTTCTTACAATAATATTATAGAATAACATTAAGTTGTTCTTCTGGCTGTCTTCTGGCTGAGAATTGCATGCAGTATACACTCTGCACTCTAAAAATCTATTCAAAATTAATGGATTATAATAGGAGGGACACATGAGAGAACTCTTCAATCTAAGTGGATCCCTATTCACAAATTAAAAATTAGACAAGGGGTCTAATAATGGTTAAATATATATGAAAATAAAAAACGCATTAGGTTTCTTTTTGAATTTGAATAGATGTATTTTGTAAAGATTATTGATGTAAAATGCATATCAAAAACTATAACTACACTTTTACAGATTTTAAAATGGTAATATAGATTCTTTTATACGAAGGATACTTAAGAAAACTCTCTTCAATCCATATAAGAAGTTCAAAAATTAAAGACTGACAGGCCCGTATTCCAGAAAGGTGTTTAGCTGAATCAAGGTTTTATTTCTCGTCAACAGCACGACTCATTGGACTGTTCTGCTTGAAAGTTGCAATGATGCGTATCATTCCTGGACAGTTGATGCTCAGTTAAACAATGGTTTAGCTAAACACCTTTCTGGAATACGGGCCTAATGGTTAAATATAAGTTCGGTCAATTTGTAAAGATTATGGTGCAGATCACATGTTAAAAACCGTAGCAGATTAATTAGTGGATGGTGTTGCTGGTGAGATGTGGCAAATATTCGTATCTGGCACACATACATACAAACCTTTGACCTTTGAGGGTCCTTTTACATTTGAAGGTTTTTTTTTAATGCTGAAGTTCATCTAGTTGTCATATACCTTTTACAAAATAGTCTATTCCTCTGACGTTAAAAAAACATGTGTTTGAATACTATCATCTCAGTCATATTTCCGAAGCAAAAAAACATGGATCGGTTATTTGTAATTTGTAAAAAACTTCTGTAGCAACATGTACAAGGCCAGTGTATATTTGCGGTCCTTGAGTACTCGTCTGTATCACCTTAAAGGTTACATGCAAAGGCTGGGCATATTTGACACCAAAGTCTAGAATTTAGCTGTATCAAACAAATTAAACACAAAAGTAATCAATTTTCACCACAGCAACAGCAAAATAAGATAAAATAACTATTACTCAATGACCATTTCACAAAAACTAATGATCCAAGCAACACCCAAAATGACAAGAATAAAGGTTACCCAAGAATTATGCAGTGTTGCCAGTCACAATGCAAACCAATGGGGTTTTGATATCATATATTGAAATATTTTTTGACTTTTGACTATTGACTAGAAACGGTGTTTAATTTGAAAATAGTTTTTTAAAGTTTACTTTTAATATTATTTGAGATTCATACATTATTGTAAAGCATCATTTGGAATATAATTAACTTAATACCAGTCAATAACAGGTTAGTGAAAAATTTCAACACACAAAAATACTGCTTAAACTGTATACACTTCTATGCACTGCAGAAGTTGGTTGCACAGGTCAGGTAACCTTTATACATGTCATCATTCATGGACTCAAAGTGGTATAGATTTGTGTTGTGTATTCTAAAAATGCTTTTATTTTTATTGGGAAGCAAAATAATGCAGGAATTGTTGTGTATTCGTCCTATATTAGTGTTAATTGGTTCATTACTGCTCAGTGTTCACCTTCTTTGCATGTAACCTTTAAACCATTTCTGAACCTCGTGTTGACATGGATATAAAGGCATGTGTAACTAAACACATTTTGTTCACAAGACAAAATTTATGCACATAATCAAACTGGTCATAAGCAAAACCTACAGGGTGTCCCAGAAAAAAAACCTTACAATCTCGGCATGCAATTTTCTTTGGTTTAGCGGATAGTTAGAAAGTATGTAAAGGTTGCATTTTATAGCCCATGAATTAGACTTTCAGATACCGTTTGTTTCATTTCAATCGCTTGTATACAAGAAAGGTTATGTTTTATCAAATATTTGGATGGATTTTTCTCTGGTCCAATTTCATGATGATTGGCCATAAAGTAGGGGTGTTTCTGAATGGAATAAAAATGGGTCACATTGGAAAATATATCATATCTGTCTTATTTTTACATCAAATGTGTTCATTTTTTCAGCACAGATAAAAGAGAACATGTAGGTAATAAATAAGTAAATATTGTTACGGTTGAGTGAGCAGATCGATGACAATACTCAATAGAGCTTCATGCAAGGGGAACTTACAAACTCGTGAAATTGGACTAAAAAAATTTACATTCAAATATATATTGACACATAACTTTTGTTGTACATTACCGATTGAAATGACACAAACGGTATCTGAAAGTTCAATTTTATGGGCTATAAAATGCAACTTTTACATACTTTCTGACTACCCGTTAAATCCAAGAAAATTATATGCAAAGATTGTAAGGTTTTTTTCTGGGACACCCTGTTTTTATACTATTAACGGGGCGACTTATATTAAGATTTGTGAATTTTGCTTTTCATGAGCAAATAGAGACAAGGCTGTTGGTTCTATTATATCATTGCTTAAACACTAACAGCTAATGTTGGTTTAAACAACATGCAAATAACTTAAAATATAAGAGATTATACAAATTATTCTGTAGGGCTAGTGGACTTTCTCCAAATGCTCAGTATGTGCCAGTAAAACTTGAAACCATTTTTGTTACCTTACAGTGTTCTGACACTGACAGGCTAATCCTTTAGGTCGTATTCTCTAAATTCAAACTGGGGTTTAGGTATCTGATTAATCGTGAATTATAAATTCGAAGGGATCCAACATGGACCCTTCAAAGTAGGATGGAGTTTTGAAATATCTATCTACGTTCATGTTTGATGACGTTTCTGCTAGTTTTTAATATCACGGATCCTTTATATAGGAGCTAAGTTATAGGCTCTGTGCATTGATACATTTTTGTGTTTAATCGGGAAGAAAATATCGTGCAATCATGATGGACATCATTCGTACCGTTATTAAAAAAATAAGTTTTACCTGATTATTGTGGACTGTTTTGATCCTTTGGTTAAATAAATACATAAGTCCTAAATCATCACGTGACGGAAAAATGAAAGTAATTGACATTTTGTCGAAATTGATATTTTTGTGATTTGAAAATATATAAAGACACATATTTTGATAGGCCAATGTGGTTCATGTGATGACCGCCGTATAATTAAAAGTAAATAAACATTACCACGTTGTTTGTAGTTCATTATCAATTCTTTACAAGCGGAAAAAATTTTTACATGACTGTCATTAAAAATATTAAGAGTGCATAACTTTTTCAAACGTTGATGTTACTATATAATTTGCCTAGCCTATGTAATGAAGTGAATAAGCAAAAATCTGGTGTAGATACAACTTTGTTTCTCTGGGCGGATACATTATTTTTATAAGAGGCCAAAGAAAAAAAGAACTCTGTCTCAGCTTCCCGCGCGCATTTGGTTAAAAATTCGAATTTTACCGCATTTCTTTTTTTTTTTTAGGTTTTGCAGGAGATATTTTGCTTTTTTATTTTTTTCTTACATCTAGAGAAAAAAAATAAAATAAACGGCCGCGAAGCGGTCGCGAAAAAAAAATAGTGGCCGAAAAATGCTATAAAAAAATATTAGGGGGTATTTCCGCATCCGCGTAGCCCTTTTTCACTAAAAAAACAAAACCGCATAGCGCTTAGGGTTTTGACCTTAAGTAAGCTGAGACAGAGTTCTTTTTTTTGGCCTAAGACTTGACATGCTTGTCAATAAACTTGACATGTTTAACTGGAATGTAGGTTTGCGATAAAAAATAGTGTCAACACCATGTTAATTCATCGATTTCTCTTCAACTTGATTTGATCATATCAAATATAGTTATTATATGTGTCATCCCGGGTGTGTCATCTACGTTTTCACTGCAACTTTTAATTCTAAACAAGCACAAAATGGGTCGCCAACAAATTATGAGAATGCAGGCAGGTAGGGCTCACAGGCTTTTTTTTTACAGCCAAATAACGAAATTACCTGTCAGATAAATTGTGTAAAAATGCCCAGAATGCAATTCAATGAGGACTCTGCACTTTGCTAGCTGTTCCAATTTTCCGCATATTATGTTTACCAGGAATTTTGAAATACACTTCCTTTAGACGAAAGTAACGGAACTCTTCACATGAGTAAGTTTCACTCTCAGAGAGCTAAATGGGGACCCGTCTTCATTTAAGGTTTAAAAAAAATTGAACTTTTATCTAGAGAATTTTCACTCATGATGACGGATGGACTCGAGATGGTAATCAGACTGTTGGTATGCCGTATTACTGTGAAAAACAAACGGTTATTAGCCTAATCCATTTAAATATTAATCACTTACCCACCGTAGTAAGCCATCCTTGAAAATTCATTTGGTTCATTTCAGTTCAGCAATATTTTCGTAGGTTTTTTAAACGTAGATCGGACACCACACGTAAGTGACAAACGTGTTGCACATTTAAAATGTATCACTGAAAATAATTGAAACTGTTTACACATTCCATTTCTTCAGATTCCTTGCGGAGCGCTGACGATGAGGACACACCAGAGCTACTATAATAGGTGTATATAGAAATTGAGGGTGCGTGGTCCGGATGCTTACTTAGCCGATTAAGGCTTTAATATTCACATAATAGAAGTTAGTCGAACGAGTAGTAATGGCATGTACTGTACAGCAGACAAAATCCACACGACTTTAAGGCCGAAAACATAGTCGGCCCCCAAACAAAATTTTCGCTACCAAACATTTGGTCGTGACGTCAAAATGACGAGTGACTCGAAACAAAATAACTTAAACACCAAGTTGAGACCAAATAAAATTTCGAGCTAGATTGCACATGTTATTAAATTGCCATTGGTCCAAATGTTTGTTACCCGTTCATACTTTAAATTTGGTAGGGAAACTTTTGCTTGGAGGCCGACTATATGGTTTCGGCCTAAGCATCCCTTAACAAATCACAAACGACCCCTGTCAAACAAAGACTAACTTTATTTCGACAAAAATCCTTGCCGAACGGGGACTTGAACTCCTGACCTGTTGCGTGCTGAGCAAGTGCTCTAACCATGAATTTTGTTCGAAATAAATGCAATCTTGATATAAAAATGTCTTATACGTGAGTTGTTAAATTGTTATTTATGTTCTCCCGATTTAGGCAGGAGTCTCCCGATTTTAGGCAGCCCTCCCGATCTTCCGATTGGGTAGCGGGTAGCCATATCTTCCCATTGTTATGCGAACCTGAATTATTTGTTTTTGTTGATTAATTAATCATTTAATTAATAGAAACTTAATTATTGAGATCTTTGATTGCCACAGAAAGAGTTTTTTTTTTCTGAGTGAATTTTATTTTGCAATCTAGTGTAATTTCCCATTCTGTAAAAATAGTCAAGTGTTTGCATGAACCAATCAGAAGTAAAATTTACTTTGTCGGAGTTAGATCGATAGCTAAAACTTTGTTGGATGGACTCAGTTATTTGAGTTACAGATGTCTTTGGATGAAGGTTGGAGTTGTGATACATATACTTGGGAGAATTAATTTGGAGTACAACGAATGGAGAATTAAAGACAACCTGTTATTTTATTATTTCATTTCCGAGTGGATTATGTACATTGGATCAAGTTTCTAAGCCAAGCAGAGCTTCTTTGTGATTGCCGGACTAAGAATCGTCGTTGGAGTTCGTCAGGAACGTTTTGGAATTATTTTTGCCAAGTGGACTTGTGATTATACAAAAACTTTGTGCCTCGGATTAATAATCTGGTAAATTGTGAAATATCCTAGGGTCGCGCGGATTTCGCAGCGGTATTTTAAAACTGTAAGTTTTATATACAAGGTAAAATTAAGATATTTCCAAGAGTTTTAACTGTGCTAAAAGAAAGTACTTGCATTAAAAGTTTTTGTAAATTGTTCCATACAACAGTGTACTATTTTTTGCTTTATTTAAGAACCCGTGAGGTGATTTTAGCCTCGGTCATTTTAAATCTTTGACTGTAACACCATATTAAAAAAATCTTCCGATATCTCCCGCATTGGAAAAAAATTTCTACCGCGATGTTCCGCTAGCGTGTATTACAGACAGCGTACAAGGTACATATTTGTTAAGAGAATGAAAATGAGATCGTTTTTGTGAGTCGTATGC